>LUCM01010148.1:0-21854 GCA_008360955.1 Fasciolopsis buskii | reverse complement strand
TTATTGTGAATGATATAATATTAATAACACAGCGTTGTTGGTAGATGTAATGCGCCAACGTTTCGACTACCGTGGGTAGTCTTTCTCAAGGTAGTCGAAACGTTGGCGCATTACATCTACCAACAACGCTGTGTTATTAATATTATATCATTCACAATAATAACTTGAAATGACTTTAAAATTCTTCCCGGGGACTACCAATTATTAGCCGTGTGTCCTTCATAGGAGTAAGCGAGTTGTTCTTCAATCTATGTGATCAGCACTTACGCGCACGAGAAAAGTTTGTTCACAAAACACTTTAAGATCCCACACATCCTCTCGACATTGATCTAGTGATGTACCGTTCGCATATTCCAACACTATCTGCGTTTTGTCTTATGCCCCCTAAAGTCAATATCTCTAAGAAGTTCACTGTCCTATATTTAGCACACCTCTTGACAAACCGTGGCTGCGTTTCAGCCATCTTCCTAAGCAATCTATCTTAGTGTACTCAAGTCATTCCTTGATGAGCTTTTTTTATTTTTAGGATGTTTTCCCCCAAGTGTTTTTTTTCAATGAAATGCGACAAATTTTATGTGCAAGGTTCCGTGAAATACAATACTTAGATACACACCTGCATACCTTTTTATGAAACATGCAACCGTAAATAGAAGTATGCATGAACACGCTTCCATGTTGGAGTGGTAAAAGTTCATTTGTGTGCAGCAGATAGAGCAGGGCGCAATGTACGCTCCTTTGAGTGACACCCCTGAAAATTAATTTTGGGGATAATGGGTGGCCCTTAAAATTTACTATTTGAAAGATGCCCCTAAGACAAGAAGCTAACAAAAAAGCAGCGGATTAATAAACCCAAGTGAGTGGGTTTTGGGAATAAAGCGGTTATAGGGTATGGGATCAAGTGTTTCAATCATGCCCAGATGGAATGCGATAGCGGACAAAACTTTGTTACAACAAAACGTAAGTATATTAAGAAAGTGAAACTGACACAAGAAACACGACTGCCGCCCGAATAAATGCTTCTCGCAAATCAAACTGATACGTAGAAGATTGCCATGCAATTGTGAATTGGCTACATTTTCTTCATTTTTCAGACTGAAGAATCGTGGTTAATGGGTAGCAGCTTTTGGGGTAGGGGTAGGAACCCTTCCGCTTGTAAAATCGATTGATCACGGAGGTCTCTCATTGGAATGCTACTGTCCTGTAATGATAATAATAATAATAATAATAATAATAATAACAATAACAATGCATATTTCTGGATTTGCGAGAAGCATGTGCAAGGAAAGATCAACTTTTTACAAGGATGATGCACAGGAAATACGAAATACAAAAATCAAAAGGGGAAGGGGATGAATGCAACTTTGAGGTATTAGAGAAGCATAGTGGAAAGTGGAATCAGATGCTGCAAAGCAATAGGAAAAGTACAAGTATGCCAGCTGGAAGAGGAAACCAGAAAACTAATTTTTCAAGACTAAGTAGAATTTCCTGGAACTGTTTGCGAGCAGCGGACTGCGAGTCATTTAAGTGCACCACACGGGCGCATTCCTGGCGCAAAACATGGAAGGAGCTCAACGGCGGGTGTCGAGATATGGCCAGAGTCCCAAATGACAAGAGCGCTACGTACTGGACGGAATCGTTGGGTTTGGGGAGAGGAGAAGCGATGATAATGCAATAGTTGGATGGAAGTAGTGAAAACCAAGTGGAACTTCATTCAAAGTGCATAAGACACGTATTTGACAGCAGCAAATGACCGAAAAAAATGCCGAAGGTAGAAGAAGACTGTCAAGATTGTCTCGCACTATCTGGAGGATATTTATGAAGCTTTTGATATGAAACTCAGAAGTATTTTGTTTGTATTTACATGCGACTGGCAGTAAACTGTACTTGGAGGTGCATCGAATAGGAGAATTCTTATGTAAGAACATTCCTTAAATGCAGTAGCCAAGAGTGTCCTCTATGTTGTCGTTTTTGTTGAGGCAGCTTTTGGTTTTAGTCAGCAGTACGGTTGGGGAATGTGAGGTGCGCGAGCCGCTCCAGAGGCAGTATTAATCGCGCTTTCGCCCAATCGCAAAGATGCGAGTTGAGATATCCAATGCGATAATGGGTGTAATTTCGGTTGAACGGGCCAGAATGCGAGCGCCAGTTCTGGCTAGCAGGTTTCTAACAGGAGTGACAAGGTATCAGATTAGGAATTATCATTTCGAGGGCGAACTCGGTAACAAAAACGTAGTTTGGCTTGGGTACCAGCTTGTGGTTAAGGTGATTATTGGATCGGGACAACGTACCTGCAAAATGAAGCTTTTATTCGGTAAAATTTGGTAATTAGCACTGAGATATGGTAGCACTTTTAGGGGTAGTTGTAGGTGTGGTGGTTACTCATTCAGTCCCGCCAAGCTAGTAAAAGGGACAAGATAACGAGCAGCGAGGGGTAAACAGGCTGGAGGTGCTTAAAATAACAGAATGAATCCTTGATGATGATCCCAACAAAGACTTGGCGATGAACTAGAAGTCTAACTCATGTTTGTAAGTCTCGTCTAGTCCAATGTTAGCTCGTGTCAGGTTAATTAAGAACTGGACCTTCAGTAGCTTTGCCAGCTGGGCTTTGAACTGGGCTAAATTGGGATAGGACTGCAGGGAACTAGGGAGTTAGTTCCACAGTTTCAGAGTAAGCAACTGTGAAGCATTTAGCCCTGATCGATAGACGAGTAGTATCTACTACGAAGTGGATAAGGGGGACTACCAGCGTCGCGTGTGACGTTTATAGTAGAGTGGACATTATTATGGCAAAGAATAGAGAGAAATGCAAGGTTCAATTTAACTCGACGAAGCCATAATGGTTCAAGTCCAAGCAGCTCAATTCTGACGCTGTTGTTTAGGCCAGATGAGAGACCTAGGTTTGTAGTGAACGCCCGCTGCAGATTCTCGATTACAATCCGGTTAAATTCAGGCATATGCGTGAAGATAATCTGGCAGTACTCGAGTCGGGGCCTAGCATGGGACTTGAAGGTGATAATTCTGCAGTTTTGAGTGCGGAATGCACTTAAGATCATTGTGGCGGCTCTCTTAGCCACAGCCGTGTGATGGTGGGCTTGCTCGTGGAAGTTGAAAGAGCAGAAGCATTGCAATCCTAAGTCCTTAACTGTGTGCGGTACAAAGATTGGCATGCCACTTCATAAGCCACTTGGAACACCAGTTATCAACAGACTCTAAGTCGTCATTGACAAATGCAACAGTGGAGCTAAATGAAGCAGCCTCAAAAGAGTAGACTATGTTAAAGCAATCGGCAAAGAGGAATCGTGTACCATGACGAATAACTTTAAAGATATCATTAATGTTTAGCAGGAAAATGAGAGGACTAAGGACGCTCCCCTGAGTTACCCCAATTGTAATAGCAAAGGGATGGGGAAAACTGCCGTTAATATTGACTACCTGAAAGCAATCGAAAAGGTAGGATAATAGACAAGATAATAGTGAGTTTTTATTTCATAAGTCCTAATTTTGGCCAGGAGTCCGGAGTGGGGAACGCGTTCAAACGCTTTTGGCTTGTCCAAAAACAGCATGAGCATCCACCGATGGGAACCAGCACCCTTGGTAACTAGGTTTAAGATGTCAACCTGACGGGTGAGGCAAGATCAGCGCCTGAGGGAGCCGTGTTGTGTGGGGTTGATGAGGTTGTGAGCAGTAAGGAAGTTAACCAAATTTTCCACCCACAAATTATTGGATTTGGTCGTAGGGCTGTCTTACCTGGTTCAAATTGACAAAAAAGTGCTGCGTGGGGTGCCGTCGAAGTCAACGACGTTGGAAGGGTTTGTTGTGGTAAATATTTTTGAGGATGTTCGTGGATAAACCAGCGGTAGAAATTAGGGGAAGGTAGGTGCTAATGACAAATCAAAGAGGAGGATTGACGACAGTCTATGGTGAGAAATAAACATGACATTTTAATACTCTTGCAATATCTGTCCGATGTCCGGACTTGCATTAGTCTGCAGTGATTAGCTTCGGTGACTCGCAAAATAAACAAATGGATTTTTCAGAGGGCAGTTTGCAGATGCCACCGTGCTTTTTCGCGTCAATAAGTGCATGTATCTCCTGGTTTCTGAGATGATTTGTCTTAGCAGCCGTTAAGACTTTATTTAGTCTGCTTATGCGCATCCGTAATTGCGCATCCAGCAGGTCGACTTTAACAAAGTTAAGACTGATTCTAGCGAACGGACTTAGAGTGAAGTACACTGCTATCTTTGTTGGGCATGCAAAGGAAGGGTATGCCAAACTGGTTCTGTCAGCAGGTCAAGGGGGCTCTGTGCTGGTGTCTTCTACATCACTCAGAAATTAACCAAAAAATTCGGAGAGAGTTCATTTTTGACTGCGCCACAAGGTTCAGTGATCTTCCATTGAACAACCTTCTGTTACCTGATCCCAGCCTTAGGCTAGCTTGGTTAGGCTACTACTATGTTTTATACGATTTTCCATTGTCACATGCGCCGACACAGGTGTTTTTATAAAAGTACAAATCCCATAAAGGAATCAGGATTCATCTCCTTATACTGTACGAAAATGGGGCTATTTTAGAGGATTACAAACGGATTAGGCTCGCTGTTCGGCGAAGCCCGTCCAACTTCCCATGGAAGTTTTCCTTCAAACAATGTTTCCACGCAGTTTGGACATGATTACCCTTTAGCTGTAGCCCAGGTAGCATCCGAAAGGTTTTACATAGATGGCCCTTTGAAGTCAGTAACTGATGAAGGCGATGCCATCAGTTTGATCGAGGGAAGGCATAGCCTGTTAAGACAGGCGAACTTTGGTTGGAACCAGTGGGTAAACAACACTTCTTTTGCTGCAAGAGGTTTGCAAGGATTTTTCATTGTCCGTACGGGCATCGCAGTTCTTCTCAGTTCATCTAAAGGACTTAGATGGCTCCCCATTGACCGATTCCCACGCCTGCCAGAAGCTGTTTCTATTTTCACCGTAAAACTGAAACTGCAGTATCAGCTTTCGTGTAAAGACCGGTTCATTTGTAGGGTTGTCTTGTCACGGGAACAATCGACAGCCAGCGTAACTTGAAACCCTACTGCTCAGAGACACTATATATCTTGGGTTGCTATGGCTTAAATGCCACTGTTTTTCATCCTGCCGCTACCGGCATGGTAATGCATCTTCACTGGAAGCCTGAAGCTCCACTTAGTGTCTCCAACATAGGCAAGTGAATATAGGTTCTCCAGGCCACGTTTTCAGGTTGTCATTGGTTTTTAAGTCCGAAATTCGGGAATCAGATGCCGAAGTGGTATACTCAAGGGTCGTTTTCCTGTCCGGAGAGTACACTGTTGTAGGCGAATTGAAAAACGGTAACATGATCTCTTAGTATATGCATAGCTAAATGATGCTTTAGCAGCTGTTCAATCAAGATCATACACTTACCCCTGGGGCTGTCAACTAAGGACAGTGTTTGTATAAGTATAGGCAAAATTTGAATGTTACTATAACAAATATACCCGGTGCAGTTTGGGGTGAGCCTGTATCTGTCAACCTTCTCGAGTGCGTTGAATTAGATACAAAGGAAGCGGCCCCAGAATGCAGCAAAGGTAGCCCAGTAGCATTATCACCTAGGCGCGATGCTACCTTCCGTAAAATTAGAGGGACAGCCATTGAAATCGCAGCAGCTTTCGGTGCAAACAGCACTCAAGCGGCGCATGGTCATAATCCAAATCCATTACTGGTCGGTTCAACCCGAACCGCGTCGCTAATCGTCTTGGTTACTCCAACTCAGGTGGATCTTCAGGATTGGTCAAAAACAGTTACTATTGCCACTGGAAGGCCTTGTGCACCCCTTCAAACTCTCCACACGTAAGAGCAAAAACTGCGACAAAAACAAGGGCACCTCAGAGGATATCCTCGACTGACGTATTTAGAAACGTTTTATCTCTTACACAAATGTTTACTCCATTGATCCTCTCAGTTTATTTTGCCGCCAGCAGCATGGGAATGAAATCGACAGTCCCGGGATTTCTACTTTCTCTCTCTGCAAAACGTTTCAAAAAATCTTAATCTCCAGATAAATCAACAGACTTGATAGTATTCCTCCGTCTTCTTCAGCATTTAATAGACACTGCATTGCTGCCAAATGCGACTTCCTCATCAACCTTGCATAACTTTTCTCTTAGTTTCGACCAACTTCCATCCAATTATCATACCTACACTTATCTTTACCCCCTCAGCTTAACGTTTCTGTCCATAGCGTAACTCTCTTGGGGTTCGCACCTCCGGCCATATCTTGATATCCGCCACGGAACGCTTCTCAAGCGTTGCGCCAGCGGCACGCACATTTAGTGCACTTAAACACAAAATGACTTGCACTGCTTTGCCCACAAACTGCACCAGAAAACCCTGTAAAATCTTGCAAAACATTTTGTACAGTTTTGAATTTTGTCTGGCACACTTGTGCACTGTGTACTGCTTTGCATATTCTGATTGCGCTTCCCGAGTAAGTCAACGTAGCATATAACCCCGTATCCCTTCTGATTTCCATTGTTCACGTTTCCATTGCATCATCCACGTAAAAGTCGATCTTGACTTGTGCATGCCTCTCGCAAATCAAGAAATATACAATATTATCATTATTATTGAGTGATGGAAATTTAGCATAAGGTAATTTTGCATTCCAGTGCAACAGGGCTGTGCGCTTTCCATATGCCAAAATTTGAGGAGGAATTATCCTAGTGAAAAAGACTGCGTTGGCTGTTCCGCTCAGGTAGAATCCCCAAATCTTTTAGTATTAACTGATAGCCGTTCCTCCTTGGGCTTAGGATGCAGCGAAGAAACTCTTTTAATAGAATTGGCGTTTACGTAGAGATAGGGTTTTGAATTTCAAACCTTCGGCTGGTTTTGCTTTCTTTTAGTGAGCTTACCATAGCATTTGGCATCCAACCTGAGGCATATTCTTTATGGCCCTACCACCTTTAAGCCCACGCTCTTGGGAAGCAAGCCAGATATGCACCATCGTTTCCTCCAGAACCCAGGTTGATGTGGGCATAGCTGGTGAGGGGTTCTGTGGTGGTGTATATGCTGGAGAGCAAGAACCCCACGCAGCCGGATACGAACCCGGAAACCAAACACGGCTCATAATGTACTACTGCATATTTGCATCAAACGCAAAAGACTGTGCAAAACTAATAAAAAATGCAGTAGGGTCTGACCTTTGTACGACGTTGATTGTCCTCCTTGTCGTCTTCGACTTCCTCCGCGCACGCAGAAATGGGTGACCAACCTCCTGTTGCTATCTTCAAACTGGTACCAGTCGGGGTCGGTGCCGCTGGAAAAACTACCTTTGTGAAAAGGTGAAATTAAAAGGAAATATGTTGCCACATTCGGCGTTTAGGTGTACCTTTTAGACTTTCAAACGACTCGAGGGAAAGTACGTTTTAACATATGGGATAAAACCAGACAAGAAAATTAGGTGGACTATGTCCAAGGGCAGTGTGTAATTGTCAAGTTTAATGTAGGTCGTATGACCCATAAAAGTGTACCCGGCTGGCATCGGGACCTTGTACGTGTTTTCAAAAACGTCCCAATAGTCCTCTGTGGGAACAAAGTTGATATTCGGGACTGAAAAGTGAAGGCGAAATCAATCACCTTCCATAGGGAAAAATTTACAGCATTACGATATTTTCGCAAAGTCGAATTACAGCTTACAGAATCCGCTTCATTGGCTTGCGCGAAAGCTAGTGGGTGATCCTAATTTGGAGTTCGTAGAAATGCCGGCGACGCAACCTCCGGAACTCACTGTGGATGCCAACTTGGCAAAGCAATGCGAAGAAGAGATCCAGATGGCTGTGGAAGCACCGCTGCCGGATGAAAACAAAGATGAATTTTAATGTCATGGGATCGTGAACCAATTATCTCGTTTCACAAACGTTGTTATGTGGAGACCGAATCGAAGTCCTCACTGGATGCGTGAATATACCAGATTAAAGGAATACGAGGAGTTAGCAGCATAGCTACTCGTAAGTATTACATTCGCAATGGGTTAAATGTTCCTTTGGATATGTGCCACATTTTCTTGGCAGGGCACCCAATTTTTCAGATCTTCGAACTGCAAAGTCTTCAGTGTCGGTTGAGTTTTATAAACTTCACCTGGCTCTGATATATTCCAAATATCCAAAATGATACGTCGTTCCTTGCTACGAGATGTTCTCGTTGTTGCGTTGGTGAGCTATTCTGGCATGCTTAGTGGAATTGTAACTGTTGTCCCATTTGTAATATTCCCCAAATTTTGTGGGCATCGAACTTTGATAGCACCTCTCGCCGACCATTCTGCTAATACTTCAGGCCTAGACTTTCTCACCTTCAGCTCAAGCCTGGATCTGCTTCAAACGCTTTTGTGCTGTATGTCACAAATTCTATCCTTTTTTAATTTGTTTTTAAAGGCGAATCAGCTAATTGGCCTGACTACTTACATTTTCGTGTGCCCGCTCCCGAAGTTCCTGATACCACCACGTTGCGTGTTTGGAAGTTACCAAACTTTTACAGTAAATTACAGCACTTCCAGAATTTCTTCACTTATGACAACCACTGTCTTCACCATCGGAGCCGAAGCAACATAAGCGCCGCACCGCTGTACCCAGAAAACCTTTTATCGAATATTTGATAAATCTGTTGCAGAAGCTGTGGATATTTCAAAAAGATTAAGGGACATAAAAAACAAAGTCCAACGGATCTAAGGTTGGTCACTGAAACTGTCCCCATTAGTCAGTCTCAATGACTCGTCCAATGAAACTACCCTCAGCAATCTCCATGCAGCCGGGCACTTCTTTTACTCGTAACTGAAAAAGCCCACAAACGCATTGCGAATAAAAAGAAAGCCGCTGGCTTTAATATACCCAACCGCCTCCAACTGCCATCGGTTCAATCTACCATGCTCGATGCTTGTACCATGACCCACCATCCCTGTCTCTGCCCTAGCTTCCGGAAAAAACCCAAAAAATAACTGCTCAATTCTTTTTCAGTTTCGTGATGAAATATCCGCTAAGGAATTTATAGCCATCAAGTGGACCATTGCCAAATACAAGCTTTATAAATTATCAAAATCGCCGATAAAACTCCCTTCCAGATGGTTGCAAAAGTTCACCACAACTCCTCAAGCCAAAATGAGTTCGGTTGTATCAGTCTTTTCCCCCTTCAACAGCAAGCTGTTAGTAGGGGTTCGAATCCAGGGCCTGATGTCAAGTGTTCGAATAGTCTGCCTTCTCCTTACGATATTGTCCCCCAGTCCACATCCCACACTATTCCATGTCCGGCGAGCACTACCGTGACCTACTTGCGAGCGGCGGTCATTCAACACTCTGCATAGTCTAGCAGCTTCCTGGCAGGAGCCAGAAGTTAGCAGATTTACCGTTGCGCTTGTGGGTGTGGAACCGGTAACATTGCGTATATCTTCGATGCAGAATGTAAAACATAATTGAGAGGCGCCGTCTGGCTTTAGTGCCAGCTTGGAATTATGGCGATTGATGAGCATTGGGGAAACAGAGATTGCATCCGACCTGAGGTTGATTAATAATAAAGAACTCATGTGGTGGGGTAACCGGGGTAGTACTTGGACCAGGTCGCCGTTATGACGCAAAGTTATTCATCTGCAGAGAGTTGATAACTACTCCAGGGTGCTACTGTGGATTTTTGACAGTTGTCATGGTCAGCCTGCTCTGCGCTGCTGGCCTAATGCAGAAAATAGAACTGTAAATGGAGAATCATAAAGGCCGTATTGCGAATAGAAGCAAACGTTAGATTACGGCATAGCTTAGTCCATTCTCGTTGATTTATGGAATATCAATAATGGTGCATTTTTCAAAACGAGGGGGGTCTAGACAGCGAAAAAATGGAGGAAACGACAGTCTGGGGAGTGTTCCAGCTGAGGGGTTGTGGTGATTGGCAAAGGAAGTGTGAATAGGTAAATAAAAGGGCCGAGATGTATGGGAGTGAATGAGAATACGGGGGGAAAATCCATAGTAGTCACACGTCTTTCAGTTGGAAAGCGTTTGGCCTAGTGATGGACCAATGGTACATCCCCCTAAAATCGTTACCACTATTTCATTTACCCAGCAATCACCGATGGTTGTCTTCGTTGTTGTCCATATTAAGCTAGTGCATTTGGTCGTCTTGCGCCCTCAAATAGAGTGCCATGAAAAGCAAAGGCTATTTGGAAATAGGTGGATGGTATATGTATCTAGAAATCGATGGCTGACGCAAAGGCACTCTCTTCTGAGATGTGGGTGTTCGTCAGTTGGAGGAAATGGGTGACACTTAGGTAAGTATTAAGCGCGGCATTAGAACTGGATTGCTTCTGTGTGCACCGATTTCTAGTGGCAAGTTTGTTCCAAAGCTTGGCATAAACAACCAGAAAGAAATGCGACCTTAAAAAGGATTTCGCGCTTTCTGTATGGATGGGTAGAGATCTGTGATGGAAAGGGCAGGGGCTGGCAGAGGAAAATGCAGGTGTGTCAGTGGAGAAGGAAGGCTCATTCACCGTGTTATGTAGAAAAGCCAGGTCAATTTTCAGTCACCGTAGCTAAAGTGGCTCAGGTTTGAGGGCTAAACAGCTTTCCTTGTAATTCAGAGTCGTCGACCAAATTATCACTTGCCTAGTGAAGCGTCTCCGATTAATTTCAATGGAAATGCGATCCGACTTAGACTTTCTGGGATATATCTATGTGCCATACTCAAAGAGTGGTCGATCGTGTGATTTATAAATGCTGGGGATGCTGTCGGATAGTTTCATTTTGCGAAAAATCAGACTTATTTTTCTCCCAGCTTTAGCCGACTGAATAACTACGTGCTCTGAGAAATTTAGAAAAGGCTGAGTAGTTCAGAACAATGTCACGGGTTGTGGGTTTACATGCAATAAGAGCTCCACGTGGTAAAATTGAATGTTTAGGTAGTGTATACCTATTCGTTAGTGTTTCGCTTTCATCGGCAGAGAAGCTCATCATCCAGGAGATACAGCAGTCTTCCGAAGCAAACAAATCGGCAAAAATGTCTCTAACAGCAGTGCTAACTAAATTTGGCTTACGAGGGCAGACTATTTTTGTTATCAGCAAACAGGAAGGGGGCCTCGAGATGTTTAATTTAGTGCTCAGCTAATATGCATAAGGAACAGCAGAAGATCAAGTACGCTGCCCTGTATGAAGCCACTAGCAATAGGTCTGGGATTACAGGTAATGCCGTCAACGGCGATCACCTGTAATCTTTGGGTTATGTAAGATGAGAGTCATGATAGAAGAGGATCGGTGATGCCAAGGGAGCTAACTTTGGATAAAAGGTGCAGGTGAGGAACACGGTCAAATACATTGTACGTTTCGAGGTGGATAACTGTGAAAGCCATACCGCGATTTGCTAGGTTGTTTGGAACGTTGAGGAAGTCAAATTGACAGGCTGAACGAGAACGTTTTTGGAGAATGCCGTGCTGTTTTGGGCTAAAGATGTTGGAAGCTAAAAGGTGGTCCGCGATGGATCGTTTTACCACCTTCCCCATAACCCTGGAGATAACAGGCATGTGGGTGATGGGACAGTAATCGGACAGATTATGTAGAGACACCTTCTTATGGATGGGAGCCTTAATGTGACCCTGATTTGAAATTGACTACATGCCGTACAATAGTTCTAACGTCAAAGGACACAGCAGAGTTAGGGTTACTCCTATTCTATAGTTGGAATGGGTTGCTGACCGTTGCTAGGGCCATGGAGGAGACGAATTATTGATTGAACGCCTCAGCTATGTCTTTTGGGGTTGCTACGGACTCAACGTTAGGCAAAACTAGGAAGTTCACAGAGGGCTTACACTCAGGGAATAGTAATTTATGCAGTTTTAAAGTATTTTGGGGTGATTTTTATGCCTCAGTGCCCTAGCTCCTTCTTTTCGAAGGAGAGGTTCACTTAGGGGAGCGATACTGTTATACAGATGGTGCAAGGGAATAAACTTGGAAAGGTCACGTGTCAATGAGAAATGCCGTTGCAACTTAGCATATTTGAGTTTTAGAGAGGCAAGTTGGAAGTCTTGGTTCTTTTTACTCGGTCTTCAGTGGTCGATTTCGAGATGCAGCTGGCCATGTTGCGGTAACATCTATCTGCAGCTGTCTGTGGGTCAGTTGCTAGGAAAAACCTTCCCCAGTCAAGTTTGCATACTAGAGAGGGAACGTACTGCCAGCTAGGATGGGGTTTATCCGTTCAACTCGTAATTCGTTTCTTCATTATTGGTCTCCACGAACAAGTCTGTGAAGTTACCGGTGCATGCTGAAGGCCGGCGGATGAGTTATGAGGCTGTAGACGCAGTGCGTCTAACAGCTTTAAATTTGGTACGTCTGGGACTGGAGACCGCCATTTCAACAAATTGGGACGATGTATATGGCTGTAAAGTTTAGTGATAAACGATGCGTCTGGGGTGCCAATATTTTTGCTAAATCATATAGAAGAAACAGGGCGAGGTATTTTGAATCTATCTAATGAGGCGGTACCCAAATTGGGATCGTACCAACACTAGCATATTGGCAAGCAAACGTTATTTAAGATATAGTCCAATAGAAAAATTCCGATAATTAGTGTACAGAAAAAGAGCTCTATCTGCGTCAAAAATATGTTCTAAAGCAAAAAGGAAGTAATAAAGGCTAGAAATCAAGCTCAGACGGATGGCCGCTACGGAGGAAGGTCGGAGACTGCGGAAGTACGACGATAGGGCAAAACTATCTGGCAGTCTATGTGTCGTGTTGATTTTGGGCGACTGGACAGTGTCCATAAGTGACGGGACCGGTAGACGATAAATTAAGTACCCAGTCCACTTGGAACAGTGAACCTCGAAAAGAGATAAATAGACCGCTATAGCTGATGGTGTACAATATAACGCCGCGTCGAATCTCTCATTGTCACAGTTAAATCTCAGGCAAGAAATCAGCAAAAATTGTTACGCTGGGATCAGGTCCAAGTGAGGTGCCCTGAAAAATTTGGCAAACTATTTTGACTAGAAAAAGCTCTAAAGGTTTTATGATTACCGCAACACACTTCAGTTGACTAAAAACAGGGGAGACAACTCAGTGCGGAGTCGGTGGACTCAAATATTCCATGGCGTTTTCCTACTGCTTTCAAAATCCCGCTGTCTAACTCATAAAATAAGTTATCTAAGACTGCTGGCATCCAACAACTCCTACGATATTATCCCGACAATAGGAACCTGGTTAGCCGACCGTAGCTTCATTTCTCCTTCGTTGGCGATTTGCTATCCCTACCAAATCACTAAAATAAATCTTAGAGGAGGTGGTTGCCTGGCCTACGCAAAGCAGTTCCACGCAGTTTCCATCCTCCAACATCCATTGATCTATTCTATTCCTGGCACTCTTTGGCTTTACAGGCAAATACCGAAGCTGTTAATTAACATGGAAAGTACAAGCCGACCCCAACCTGGGATCACTGAAAATCTTAGTCTCACCCAAGCCTTCCTTTAACTTCCCGGTCTCCCCTCGAGTAGTACGATAATTGCAGGTGACTTCACCGCCCCACCATGCTCATTCAACTTTGTTTTTGAAACTCACGCTGATTGATGGACTGAGCATGTGGCCACGCCCGCCAAACTTCATGATATTTTGCACCTATTTGTTGCGCCTATCACTCCTAATGTTAAGGCATCAGTACTAAAACCCTCCCCTGGGGCAGACCGCAAGATGACCACGTGTAGCTTGCCTTTTCGTGACAAGCCATCAGTACTCATTTGTGCCAACCACACCGTCTCTTCCTATATATCGACTCCATGGGACGAAATCCCCGTCGCTCTGCAAACCGTTGATTGCTCCGTCCTCTTTTTATCGTTTGACCCCCAGAATGCGTCTGAAGACCGTTGGGCAGAACTTCTTTTTGCCTTTGGTCTTCTATCAACTCTAATCACTAAACATACAGCCAAGAAGTGTGATCAACTTTGTCGGGCCTAGAAGAACATTCTGAAGACCTGGAGAATCTCCGATAAAACTAGAAAATTCCCAACTTTGGTGTGAGCTGACCGCTTGCAACAAGAACTTGTTGAATCTGAACTGAGGTTCAAAAGGCAGGACATGTTAACTCTTGGATATCTTACTCTGGTTTGGAAGACTTCCCACGCTTTCAAAACTCGTTCGCAGTCCAACGCCTCAGCCATTCCGAAACATCATATTCAAAAACTTAGGCGTAGATTCCCCTGTAAACAGTTCAGAAGGATTATATACACATCAGTCTCAAAAGCAACAATCTGTGCATTCTAAGTTCGATCCTTTGCTGAATTCGCTTACATTATCCTCCATTTCATTCGACGTTGCCGGCAGTATGGCAATGATGAAATGTTCCAAGCCAACACGCATGCCGGGGTCCGGTGGCATCCCATCAGTGCTATTTCGCATCGCCGGTCCAGAGTTTCTTCTGCTTATGTCTCGCGCTGACGTTCCGTCCCAGTGGAAGACCTCCATTAATGTTTTACGACACGAAAGGGGTTCTTTGCCTGACACAAAACTCTCGCCCTGGAAACCACACTTCAGTTGTATTCAAGTTTATGGAGACATCGTTAGAGAACAACTGGTAAACCTCTTTTCTACTCATACTTTTATCGACCCTTCCTAACACGGTATCCTGAAGGACCGATCTTGCCTCACCCGTCAGGTTGACATCTTAAACCTAGTTACCAAGGGTGCTGGTTCCCATCGGTGGATGCTCATGCTGTTTTTGGACAAGCCAAAAGCGTTTGAACGCGTTCCCCACTCCGGACTCCTGGCCAAAATTAGGACTTATGAAATAAAAACTCACTATTATCTTGTCTATTATCCTACCTTTTCGATTGCTTTCAGGTAGTCAATATTAACGGCAGTTTTCCCCATCCCTTTGCTATTACAATTGGGGTAACTCAGGGGAGCGTCCTTAGTCCTCTCATTTTCCTGCTAAACATTAATGATATCTTTAAAGTTATTCGTCATGGTACACGATTCCTCTTTGCCGATTGCTTTAACATAGTCTACTCTTTTGAGGCTGCTTCATTTAGCTCCACTGTTGCATTTGTCAATGACGACTTAGAGTCTGTTGATAACTGGTGTTCCAAGTGGCTTATGAAGTGGCATGCCAATCTTTGTACCGCACACAGTTAAGGACTTAGGATTGCAATGCTTCTGCTCTTTCAACTTCCACGAGCAAGCCCACCATCACACGGCTGTGGCTAAGAGAGCCGCCACAATGATCTTAAGTGCATTCCGCACTCAAAACTGCAGAATTATCACCTTCAAGTCCCATGCTAGGCCCCGACTCGAGTACTGCCAGATTATCTTCACGCATATGCCTGAATTTAACCGGATTGTAATCGAGAATCTGCAGCGGGCGTTCACTACAAACCTAGGTCTCTCATCTGGCCTAAACAACAGCGTCAGAATTGAGCTGCTTGGACTTGAACCATTATGGCTTCGTCGAGTTAAATTGAACCTTGCATTTCTCTCTATTCTTTGCCATAATAATGTCCACTCTACTATAAACGTCACACGCGACGCTGGTAGTCCCCCTTATCCACTTCGTAGTAGATACTACTCGTCTATCGATCAGGGCTAAATGCTTCAAAGTTGCTTATTCTAAAACTGTGGAACAAACTCCCTAGTTCCCTGCAGTCCTGTCCCAATTTAGCCCAGTTCAAAGCCCATCTGGCAAAGCTACTGAAGGTCCAGTTCTTAATTAACCTGACACGAGCTAACATTGGACTAGACGAGACTTACAAACATGAGTTAGACTTCTAGTTCATCGCCAAGTCTTTGTTGGGATCATCATCAAGGATTCATTCTGTTATTTTAAGCACCTCCAGCCTGTTTACCCCTCGCTGCTCGTTATCTTGTCCCTTTTACTAGCTTGGCGGGACTGAATGAGTAACCACCACACCTACAACTACCCCTAAAAGTGCTACCATATCTCAGTGCTAATTACCAAATTTTACCGAATAAAAGCTTCATTTTGCAGGTACGTTGTCCCGATCCAATAATCACCTTAACCACAAGCTGGTACCCAAGCCAAACTACGTTTTTGTTACCGAGTTCGCCCTCGAAATGATAATTCCTAATCTGATACCTTGTCACTCCTGTTAGAAACCTGCTAGCCAGAACTGGCGCTCGCATTCTGGCCCGTTCAACCGAAATNGATCTTGCCTCACCCGTCAGGTTGACATCTTAAACCTAGTTACCAAGGGTGCTGGTTCCCATCGGTGGATGCTCATGCTGTTTTTGGACAAGCCAAAAGCGTTTGAACGCGTTCCCCACTCCGGACTCCTGGCCAAAATTAGGACTTATGAAATAAAAACTCACTATTATCTTGTCTATTATCCTACCTTTTCGATTGCTTTCAGGTAGTCAATATTAACGGCAGTTTTCCCCATCCCTTTGCTATTACAATTGGGGTAACTCAGGGGAGCGTCCTTAGTCCTCTCATTTTCCTGCTAAACATTAATGATATCTTTAAAGTTATTCGTCATGGTACACGATTCCTCTTTGCCGATTGCTTTAACATAGTCTACTCTTTTGAGGCTGCTTCATTTAACTCCATAATTACACTTATCACTAAAGACCTAAAGTCCCTTAATAATTGGCATTCCAAGTAGCTTTTTAGTTCTTTTTTGAAAGGAGCTCACTAGCAACGTCTCGATCCCCGGGGTCCCCTTCCATAAATGGCATACCCAATTTTATATCATACACGGTAAAGGATTTAGTGCTACAGTACCCGTGCTCCTTCAACAATCATGAACAATCTCAGCGCCAAACCACCGTAGCCAAATTATTCGGTACAATAATCTTAAGGGCATTACTCACTCAGGATTTCAAGATCATCAGGTTCAAGTCTCACAGTAGGCTCCACCTCGAATGCTGCCCGACCACCTCCACGCATATGAGTAAAGTTGATCGAATCGTAATCGAGAGTGTCCACTATTCACTTTCAATCTCATCTAACCTAAACTACGGGGCCAGATGTTAGCTGCTCGGTCAGGAAACACTGCGGCTTCATCGAGTAAAAATAAACCTTGTACCTCTTTTTGATCTTCGAGACAATAATATCCATTCTGCTGCAAGAGTCATACATGACGCTAGTAGTCCCCCGTGTCCACTTTGTAATAGGTAACACTCCTTAAAAGCACCCCTGGCTCGACTATCGCCCAAGGCAAAATTCTTGAAAGTTGTCTCATTTAACTGTGTAACAAACTCCTAATTCCAGACACGCCCAGATTTGACCTACTTCAAAGCCCAGCTGGCACAGGTACTGGATATCCGCCCTCAATTAACCTGACATAAGCCGACTTTGGACTAGACAAGGCCTACGAACATGTTAGAATCCTGGTTAATGACCAAATCTGCGCTTTGTTCACCACTCGAGATTCCCGAAATTCAGCTTCACCGTTCGTTACCCCACTTTCTCGTTCGTCCACCTTACTACAATCTTTGGCCTCCTCTCTGCCCTGTAGCGAATGTATCCTCGTTACCATTGGCAAATGTCACTGACAAGTCAGTCGTTCCCAAAGTGGTTTGGCCAAGATATCAACATATTATTGGGTGAATCGATGTTCTCATTAAACTGGCGGATTTTAAGCAACTTCATCCTGCCTAATCCACCCATCCCATGTCATCTTATCCTCTTCACTGGCTGGGCGACTCTGAATAGGCCGCGGTTAGTAACCCGAGACCTGCAAATACCCCTGGAGCTTCCACTATAGTGCATTTCGGGTTACTAAATTTAACGCAACAGATGCCTCATGCTGCAGATCAGTTGTTTCCTGTTCAATAATCACCATAACTCCAAGCTGGCGCAAAAGCCAGATTGCTTCTCTCTTTTATGTGCCAAGTTCCGTATTAAGGCTAGACGCGCTGTCATTTTTTCTGCTCAGTCAACTGCAACCCCAAATCTATTGGCTTCTCACTCCTGCTAGGATGCTGCCAACTAGGTCTAGCGCTTGAGTGCTGGTCTCTACAACCAAAATTACTTTTCTGATCGCCTTGGATGCCACTATTTAGATAGGTCTTAACGATTGGGCAAAAGCACGGTTTCTGCTGCCGCTGGAATGGCCTGTACACGCCCTCAAATTTCCGCCCCGCACTGCCGATTAATTTCAAAAACTGGGACAAAAATGACCCCATGGAGGACGTCGTTTGCTAGCGGATTTAAGAATCCTTAGTATTTTTTGCACAAGCATTTCTTCATTGCACTTTGCAGTTCAGCTTATCGCCAGCAGCATGTGAGCGCAATGAACAGTTTTGGGAGGCCCATCTACTTTCTTTACCTGCCTTTTACAAAATCTCATCCCTCAAATATTTCGGCTTATTCTAAATTGTATTCCCTCGACTTAATAATAATAATACCGTATATTTCTCGATTTGCGAGAGGCATGCGCATGGCAAGATCAAATTTTTACAAGGATGATGCACAGGAAATGTAGATGACAGAAGTGGAATGGGATAAGATGGTGGGAGCAATAATGAGTTATTGCAGAAGCTCACTGGGAGGTGAAGTGAGATACTGCAAAGCAATAGGGGAATTACAAGTATGTCAGTGAAAAGCAAAAACGTAGAAAACTCAGTTTTTAAGACCGAGAAATAGTTTCCTGGGTCTGTTTGCAACTAGCGGACTACGAGTCATCTCGTGTTTAAGTGCATTAAATGTGCTTATTGCTAGTGCACAACATGAACGGAGCCCGGCGGTGGATATTGATACATGGCTAGAGACACCGAACGTCGGAAGCGTTGTGTAATGGACGGAAACGTTAAGCTGAAAGGACGACAAGCAGCGGTAATGGGGTGATTGGATGGAAGTGGTGAAAAACAGGCGGAACGTCAGGCAAATTGCATAAGACACGTAGCTGACAACAAATGGCCAAAAAATGCTGAGAGCGGAAAAAGATTGTCTCAAAGTATCTGGAGGAAACCTGTGAAGCTTTGGATACAGAACTCCAAGGATAATGATGATGTCTACATACGGTTGGTGGTAAGCTGTACCAAGATGCGCGTCAGATAAGAGAACTTGTGTATTAA
This sequence comes from Fasciolopsis buskii, assembly GCA_008360955.1. NCBI lineage: Eukaryota > Metazoa > Platyhelminthes > Trematoda > Plagiorchiida > Fasciolidae > Fasciolopsis > Fasciolopsis buskii. The sequence continues at coordinate 2,820 of LUCM01010148.1, read as the reverse complement.
CAATCCTTAAATACACTAGCCAAGAATGGCTTTTATACTGTCATTTTTGTTGTCACACCGTTTTATGTTATTCAGCAGTACAGATGGGAAATATGAGGTGCGCAAGCCGTCCCGGAGAAAGCAGCAATCACGATTTTATTCGATCACAGAAATGCGATATCCGGTGCGATAATCCGCGTAGTTACTGTTGACCGGGCCAGAAGTGGAACGCCAGTTCAACCTAACAGGAATGATAGGGGAGCAGATTCGGAATCGCTAGTACGACGACGGAAGCCTTAGCAGCGCGTCTGCTGCGGATGCGACATCTGAAAGGCAAGAGAGAAGTAGTCTGGCTTGGGTGCCAGCTTGGGGTTATGGTGATTATTGGATGGCGACAACATACCTACACCATAGTGCATCTATTCTAGAATGAGCAACAGTAGCAGTTTTAGGCGAATATGAATGTTAGGGGCTGCCAAGAACGACCCACTCAGCTCCGCCAAGTCAGTGAAAGGGATAAGATGACATGAAGAGCAAGGAGTACACATGCTGGTGTTTAAAATCACAGGGTGCGATGAGAGAATGGATCCAACAATAATTACGCTAACATTCTCGTCCGCCCACATTGGGAGAATTTCGAGAGTTAGTTGCTCAGGTCATTGGTGAAGAGGGTACATCACTACAAGGGAGGTCAAAAACTACATTACTGGGGACGTGTGATAAAGTGAAGAAGGTAGAGGTGAAGCCGAAGCCCTGATGATGATCTCAGCAAAGATTCGGTAACAAAATAAATTCTATCCCATGTTCGTAGGCCTCGTCTAGTCCAATGTTAGCTCGTGTCAGGTTAATTAAGAACTGGACCTTCAGTAGCTTTGCCAGCTGGGCTTCGAACTGGGATAAATTGGAACAGGACTGCAGGGAACTAGGAAGTTAATTCCACAGTTTCAGAGTAAGCAACTGTGAAGCATTTAGCCCTGATCGATAGTCGAGTCAGGAGTACTCTCAACGAGCAATATCTACTACGAAGTGAATAAAAGGGGACTACCAGCATCGCGTGTGACGTTTATAATGGAGTGGACATTTTTATGGCAATAAATAAAGAGAAATGCAAGGTTCAATTTAACTCGACGAAGCCACAATGGTTCAAGTCCAAGCAGCTCGCATTTGGTCCTGTAGTTTTAGCTGGATGAAGGACCTAGGAGATTCCTAGTGAATGCACGCTGCACATTCTCGATTGCAATTCGATCGACTTTACGCATATGCGTAAAGATAATCGGGCAGTACTCGAGATGGGGCCTAGCATTGGACTTGAAGTTGATAATTCTGCAGTTTTGAGTGCGGAATGCCTTTAAGATAATTGTAGCGATTATCTTAACTATAGCGGTCTGATGGTGGTCCCGCTCGTGGAAGTTAATAATAATAATAATATTCGTATAGTTCTCGGAAAGTTCGAGAGGCATGCGTGGTTGCATGATCAAATGTTACACGGGTATTACAAGTTACATTGAACAAGCAGATAAACATTTGGGTACGAAATGAGAAGAAGTAGCAAAACTGGCATATCAAGAGGAACGAAGTGTTTATACGTACCAACGATGCATATCGCAGGTGCGGAGTTTAACTGGACCTTGGTGGCGGGCGTGGAGTTGTCTGCAGTGTTCGGATTTAACGGGTCCATAAAATAAACATGAATGTTGAAAATGTCAAAGAATGCCTCCAAAGACCTTGAGTGCAAGGCAGATCTTGTCAAAACAGGCCAAAACAGCTGGTGGCAATAGTATTAATGGTCTATAGATACCATGGATCCTGGAGCCAAGAAAATTGTCAAAGCCTTTTGAAAATGTGGAAGGACGAAGAACACTGGCTAATCATTGTTCAAAGACATGAATAATTGAAATGTCGTCGGCATTGAGGAGTGAGGATTGACGTGATATGCTTGAATAATATATATTTAACGCTGGTAAGCCAGTGCGGACCAAAAACTGGTTTCTTTGCTCCTTTGTTTGCTTTTGCGGGCTTAGCTGATAGGGCTTACTGGCATGCCGATAGCCGCGATTGCCGAGGCGATGATTGGGGTGATTTTCGCAGTAGACGCTGGTAGCGGCATCTGGAACACGGATCTAAGTGTGAGTGCCTTTGTGGCGATTTGATGACAACGTGGTGGGAATGTTGAACACGGGCGGGCAGTTCCAGCAGTAAATCTGTGCAATCGGGAGGACTTGTCCACTCAAAGAGTCACAGGATTTGTGAATCACGTTATGTGGCCTCTACACTTTGCAGACTTGCAACGCTGGTGATTCATGAGGGTTATAAGCAATGTCCACTTCACCGTGGAGCAGATCGTATTTATCCGTTCGGGATGGTTGATCTAAGCCTTGGGTCAGCTTGTTTTCACGGTGTGTTGAGACGTGCGAGGATGGGGCCAGAAACTGATTGGTAGCCTCCTGGAGAGACACGAGTGCAAACGCACATAAGAATGGTCAGCATTTTTATTGGCATCTGATACGAACTGACGTTCACAATGCATATTGACACCGGAAAACAGCTGAAGACCGTCGTTTTTCATTAACCTCTCTTTTCATCTGCGGAATTCGGCAATATACCGATGCTCCTGGTAACAGTTCTTCACTCGAGTCCACCAGACATTGACCCATTTGACTTTGGTTCTCCTTCTTTTCCAACGCCACGTTCATCTCTCATGTATTAGTATTACGATTGCACAAAACCCATCGTTTGTCGCCGCTCGCCTTGCTTAATCGGTATGTGCCTTCTGAATTTGAGTTTTATACTGCCTTTTTGATATCCAGTCTAGTTTTCGCTCATTTCCATTCCATTATCGCA
>LUCM01010146.1:0-10734 GCA_008360955.1 Fasciolopsis buskii | reverse complement strand
TTTGAATATCTGTTGATGACGGGGAAAGATGTATGTAGGCAACTAGAGTTGTTTAACAAAAACACGTCTGCTGGGCCGAACGGTACTCACCCGTCCATCAGCAAGCTATTAGTGAACATCACTGTTTTTCCGATGTCCGAGCTATTCCAGGCCAGCATATACCACGAAGAAAGATTAGAGGAGCGCAGCGGTTGTGGCTATACGTAAATTGGTTTGGGTCCTGTCGTGGAAAACTCCAGGCCAGTCAGCCCAGCTGGTGTTCCATGCAAGGTGGCGAAGAAGTGAATCTAGGCTCAAATCTCCAAATATCTAACAGAGAACACAATGCTCTGCCCAGCTCACCGCGGCTTCATGTGCAATTGGTCTCGCCAACCTGATAACCTTCCTGGTGATGTTACTGGAATGCTAAATGAGGGTAAGCAAGATGAAGTATGTTATCCTTACTTCGTCGAGGTGACAGAATAAATCATAACGTGCTCCTAATTAGTCTGGAGTCATTTGGTGTCCAGGGGCCGGCGTACCAATGAGCGAAGGGCCTTCTTGACAGGTGCACGTTTTGCATCGGGAGATCAGATAGTTGTTCAACCGAAGTTGGTCTCACGCACGGCGTCTCGTAAGGGTCGGTATTAGAGCCTCTCTTGTCATTGCTTTTTGGAAAGTGCTCTAGCCTCCGCCCTGAAAACACCGAGCAGAGAAGGCCTCAGTAGCAATATAGGGTTTGTCCTAGATTGGCTGAAAAGAGGGAATTGTCCCTAAAAGATATTTACCATCCCGGAGCACGGGACGTTTCACAGCATCTTATGACGAGGGACCGTTTGCTGTGATCGCGGTTAGCAGGATAAGGAATCTAGCGCTGATCGTTAAGTCACGCTTTTAATTAACCGACCACTGTGCAGGGAGAGCCCAGTAGCCCGGAGCTAAACCACTGGAATAAAGCCGGCTCTGTCCTTCCGCAAATCATGGGCATCATGCCACTTTACAAGGCCATCATGCGCCAGCAAGAATGCTGCGTGTAGGCTTGATGATCCTACTTTAAAGAGAAATACTTTTTGCCTTCAGCAGAGAGATCGATTAGCCATTCGAATAAATAAGGGACAAAGAGAAAATTCATAAAATCAAAGACCTCGTGACTTCAACCCCCTTTCGTTGGACAGAAGACATCGAAGTCACCTGACAGAGATCCTTGCATACGTCTTGCGAGGTCCTAGTCAGAGGGACGCAAAATCTCGAAGATGTGGCCTTGAGACGGGTCCTGCAAAGAGCAGTCGAGGTCGTCGTTTAGGTCGCAGTTGTTAGTAAGACGGTATCAAATGTATCAAACTGACTGTTTGGGGACTTGTTAACGATGTGGAGCGTGGTCTTCCTTAACCAAGCGTTAGACAACAAATGGGATCTAATGAAGCTCGAGATAAAATTTTCATATGTTTTCTACCATTCTTGATTGGAGATGAAGACGCCTGCAACCTTGACATACGTGGCCTTCGACATGAGATCGGAGATTTCTTTTCAGTTTCTTTGGGTATAAACCGTTGGAGTGCACATCCAAGAGGTGGACAATCAACCATGGCCAGCATGGCTTCCTTTGTAAGAAATCCTGCGCTACTTGCATGACTGACTGCCTGAACACTATCACCGAGGCCCTGAGTACTGGGAGATCAGTTANGGGCCTTCTTGACAGGTGCACGTTTTGCATCGGGAGATCAGATAGTTGTTCAACCGAAGTTGGTCTCACGCACGGCGTCTCGTAAGGGTCGGTATTAGAGCCTCTCTTGTCATTGCTTTTTGGAAAGTGCTCTAGCCTCCGCCCTGAAAACACCGAGCAGAGAAGGCCTCAGTAGCAATATAGGGTTTGTCCTAGATTGGCTGAAAAGAGGGAATTGTCCCTAAAAGATATTTACCATCCCGGAGCACGGGACGTTTCACAGCATCTTATGACGAGGGACCGTTTGCTGTGATCGCGGTTAGCAGGATAAGGAATCTAGCGCTGATCGTTAAGTCACGCTTTTAATTAACCGACCACTGTGCAGGGAGAGCCCAGTAGCCCGGAGCTAAACCACTGGAATAAAGCCGGCTCTGTCCTTCCGCAAATCATGGGCATCATGCCACTTTACAAGGCCATCATGCGCCAGCAAGAATGCTGCGTGTAGGCTTGATGATCCTACTTTAAAGAGAAATACTTTTTGCCTTCAGCAGAGAGATCGATTAGCCATTCGAATAAATAAGGGACAAAGAGAAAATTCATAAAATCAAAGACCTCGTGACTTCAACCCCCTTTCGTTGGACAGAAGACATCGAAGTCACCTGACAGAGATCCTTGCATACGTCTTGCGAGGTCCTAGTCAGAGGGACGCAAAATCTCGAAGATGTGGCCTTGAGACGGGTCCTGCAAAGAGCAGTCGAGGTCGTCGTTTAGGTCGCAGTTGTTAGTAAGACGGTATCAAATGTATCAAACTGACTGTTTGGGGACTTGTTAACGATGTGGAGCGTGGTCTTCCTTAACCAAGCGTTAGACAACAAATGGGATCTAATGAAGCTCGAGATAAAATTTTCATATGTTTTCTACCATTCTTGATTGGAGATGAAGACGCCTGCAACCTTGACATACGTGGCCTTCGACATGAGATCGGAGATTTCTTTTCAGTTTCTTTGGGTATAAACCGTTGGAGTGTACATCCAAGAACTGGACAATCAACCCGAGCGCGCATCGTCGAAAGAATTCCGGGTAATCAAATTGCGCACGTCAAAACTTGCAATTGGCAACCTGGGCTGGCGTGTTCCACACCGCCGTGGGAGCAGCTTGAAGGATTTCGAATGACACGCCGATAAAAGGAGGAAACTGGAAGACCCATCAATCAAAATCATCGTGGTGCGTGGCTGTGTATCTTCTTGGTTCCTGGTGAACTTCCATCTCTTGTAGAGCTAGGCGCTTGTTGTACAGAAGAAAGAAATTTATTCCCAGTTTATTTCATTTAGGGCCGCTTAGAATCAATGGATAAACCAACCGGGAGACTAATACAGACTTCAGTTTTCCAGCGAAGCCCTGAACACGGTGGTTTCAGTGGTACAATGTTATGCATGCAGTAATTGGATTCGTTATGCATGAATAGGTGTGAAAAAGGTTATTCCTCGACTGTACTACCAGTACGACAAGCTAAGCCGGGCATGTTCCCCGCGCGAAAAGCACATAAGAACTGCGATTATAGAAAACAGTCAGTCGCCGAAAAACATGGGGCATCTGGAGGTCAAGTGAAGCGTCAATCCTGGAATCTCAGGTTGCCGTGGGTTTCGAGAAGAGGCACCGGACTGCAATTAGGGTTCACTCTGTAGGACAAGGAAATTTAGTGCCCGAAGAAATAAGAGCGGGCTTTCGTATCTAAGTCGAGCCGGAAGTAGAGAAGCCCAAGGGACAAGCACGCATCGACGGCCGATAAACAAACGTGAACCCGGAGCCGTAAGGAAAGAGACCAGGAAATACAGGGGCTCAAAGGGAAGCAGAATCCTCTACCTAAACATCGGATAATTGAAAACGCACGCAAGGCTGCCAAATGTAGGGCAAACCATCTATAAGATAATCCCGGCGTTAAGTAACGCACATAAATCTAGCGGCGTTGCCCTGAGTAGAAGCCGTAGCGTTGTCATCCATGAGATCCCACAGAATTATATGAGGGCTAAAAACAAAAAAGTGGAGGTAAACGACCTCTCGGTGAATGTTCTTTGATCGGTACAAATATAGGAGTGCATAGCTATCAATGCTACCGCGGCCGCAAAGAATGAGGGCAGTTAATGACCTAGGGAAAGAACAACGGCTAACCAGCGGTGAGGGCCAGAATCTGTCCCAATGGGATAGATCCTTTGCATCAATCGAACGAACAAAAACGATCAACCAAGAGAGAGGCTACAGTGGAATATGACGTTATGGCCATCAAAAGGATCGGTTTCGAAAGTACCAAGTTTGTGTCTTCCAGATTCAATAGAGCGTGGCTGCGAGACCCAAAGTGACAATACAAATTCGGGTGAAAGGGTCATCCAAAGGCTACCACGTGCATCGAAGCTATACGTGAAAGCAGTGGGCGAGCGCAAACCTGGTTACCAGTTATGGAACAGACGCCCGTGACTATCGTAGAAGGGATTGATCGGATAGAGGATGCCGTAAGTGAGGAATTGAGAGTGGGGTCCTCATTGTCATACAAGAAAACGAAATAGGGCCTCGAAAATTGATCCCAAGCATTCAAAACTCCCTTTTGTTCAGCAGCCAAAAGGAAAGTGAGGGATTGGTGAGAGTTAATTAGGCAATTGCGCAAGTGTGGAAACTGTAGACGTAGTGGCTCTCAATGACACCTGGCTGCAGCTGGAGGAGGGAAACAATGGGTTAAGGACTGAGGATTGCTCATTATTTAGATTAGATGTAGTGACTGGACAAATAGGAAGCGAAAATTTGATCCTAGTGGCTTAGAAATGCGATGCATACGATGGCCATTAGCTTGATGCCTCCAAAAATGCCGGCGATGGAAGTCAATCTCGCAACTGGTGGCTCCACGATCTCAGTAGTAGTTGTGTACGCTAGCGAATCACCTGGAGCTGTTTCCCTTATTCATTGCACTCGTAAGGTCCGTTGGCAAACGTCTCATACAGAGGATTTTAATGCCCCTGAAATTGGTTGGTCCTGCGAGACGGCCCCAGAACACACTTTGGCATGAACTACTGAAGTCCGAGCACGCAAGTTTCTTGTTCCAGTGCGTTACCCAAGTGAATCGATGGAGCTTCACTCAAGCATACTAGGTCCTTAATTTAGTGATAACGGAAGCACCAAGTTATATAAGGAACCTTCAGTTGGAAGAAACAGTAATCAGGAGCAACCATGCCACAATCTGCATATGACTGATTCTGCGGGGACTGGTGGCTCCGGAAAATGCGACAGGAGCTTCTCAGGGATGGATAGAAGTAGAGTGATAGATTTGAGTCTTTTGATTCAGTGGGAAATAGGTAGATATGGTAAATACGGGGATTGCCAGTGGGAGTCGATTAAAGGCCGCCTGTGAGCAATCAAAGTCTTATTTTAATCAATCAGCAGAACAAAGCCAAATGGGATAACAATGCGGTAGAGAAGTGGAATCACGAAAATCTGAAGGCGAGGGCAAGGACGTTTAACAGATATAAAAACCCCTTGCCTGCCGAGATCACCTGAAGTACATAGTGGAGAGAAGCGGAATATCATGCCTCCACGAACAATGCTGAACTGCCTACGAGGAGCGAATCACTGGGACCGCTAAAACCAACTCCAAGGCCTATCACAGTTATGTACAACCTAAGGCAGATCGTGGGTGGAGTGAGAAGCAATCAAGTGATTAGACCGACCAGCAACCGACAGACAGCCAATCTCGCACTGAAATTTTCTCAAGCAATGTACAGGCAAGAGCAAGGAGCACAAGGGAAAACACGGAGCTACGCCACTCTTATGATGGAGTAGCGGATGACAGAGAAAGGATTGATTAAGAGCCTGAGGCAATTAAAGGGGTCAAAATCAGTGGGGTTTGGCGGGATCCAACCAGTCACATTGCAGCGGACGGCTGATATCTTGAGGAAACACTTCAACCAGGCATTTACTATGTCGCTAGAAGAAGGGGATTCTGGGTGACTGGTCGACATCAACGGTAATGCCAGTGAACAAAGGTTGGGACAGAGATGACTGGCAGCAACAGACCGGTGTGTTTGACATCCATCGTGCAATTACCCTTCAAAAGCTACGCGACAGCATAGTCGATCTCCTGGAGGTCAAAAAGCTGATGATGGTAATGCATGGTCGGTGGCATATGCATTAGTGCCTGATCAACCTGATTAGCTTTGTAAACGAAGTAACAGGTCGGATGGACAAGGACGACAGAATAGAAGTGTGCTATCCAGACGTCCTGGAAACCGTTGATTCAATGAACCACAGGCAACTTGACCAGAAGGTGGAGGCCTTCGGAGTGGACGCTGAGGTGAACAACTAGCTGACAGAGGCCGAAAAGCAGCTGTCCCAGAGTAACAGTCGAAGCATGCTTCCGTACAAAAGACTGGTGCGCAGTGGGGGGCCTCACGGGTCCGTCTTAGGACCACTGCTGTTCCTGTTATGTACCAACGACATAACCGACGAGTTGGGAAATTCGTCTTGTTTACAGGTGACATCAGACTATCAGATACAGAAAACAATGGAGCTGTTTAGAGGGATCTGGATAAAATTTACCAGTGGTTGGTTAAATGGGATCTTCCGCTAAATTTGAGCAGGCGCTAGTGCATCAAGAAAGGGGAGGATAATCCGGCTGGCCACCTGGATCCACCTGCACAACAAGTAGTGGTGTAACAACCAAAACAAGCGAATGACATCGTGATATTAGTGAATGCCAAGTTCAATCTAGTCTGCAATGTAAGAGGGCGGAAAAGAAGGCATGGTACGCCTGACGTCAACTGAGGACTGCAGGATCAAGGGAGCCCCGGTTTCTACTTGTCCAAATGCACTTAGAATACCGTGACCAGGTCTGGAGACCATACTTATTAAGGAAAATGAAAATGCCGGAAAGGATTTAGCGTGCTTTAAAGGCTGGTATGGGATTTAAGCAGAAGCTGAAGCATTCGACTTGTACTCCATGAAAAAAGAAGGAAAAGAAGCAATTTAATACAGGTCTTCAAGATCATTAAGGGCCTGGCCGAGGTTCGGGGTCACTTTGGAACTATATTCCTCATAAAATGTGATGGAGCGTTTGGAGTCAACCCCAAGACGATCGTGAGACGGCATGCATGTAATCACTGAGAACCAAATCATTTGCCATGCGCGTGAATGACGGGAACAAGTTGCAAGAGGGAGTGATCGATTCGAAATCGGTTGGTGAATTGGGAAGGGAGCTAAACAAGTGCGTGGTTTTCTGTATTTTGAGAAGACAGTTGATGATTTGTGGGGCCTGCGAGGATGGTCGGTTGGAATAAATGGCAATAAATTTCCCCTAAGAATAACAGTCACAACTGCATAGAAAAAAGGCTAATTTCACCCCACGGTCTGAATATGGCTTCCGCTCTTCTGTTTTCGAACCACTTTCCGGTCCAAAGAGCTTTCGATGCTACAATCTGGGCGATTAAGCGCTCGTCGTATTTTACTGGAACCTGAATGTAACGACCTCAGGCGTTGCGCAGTTGTGCGTTTACGTTTTTGATGCCCGAACTGCGGCGCCCACGGTTGCCGGTATTTTCGAGGAAGTAAGTTACAGTAAATGTATCAGGACTTTACAGGTTATTTAGTCAAGTTTGTTGATGCTTTTGGATGTGCAATCTGACGTGGATCTAGGCGATTTCTGTCAAATAGTCGAAACCGCTGCTCACAATCGCGAAGTACTCACCAGTGATTGTCTGTTCCGGCAAGACCGGGTCCTCCGTTGTCCTAATCACTTTCAAAAATGAGCGAGCCTCTACGTTATCTTCCTTTTGAAACCTCTGTTGATACGGCATTCTGGCATGGTTTGGCAAAGAGAAAGCTGGAGGAATTTCGGCTTTCCACGGGACCGTTTCCTTTGCTGTCGGAATACGTCAATGGTTTGCCCGCCGGTTTGCATCCCAGAGTTACTTTAGATGCATCTTCTTTCCCGGACATGTCTGTAGTCAAACAGCAAGCGAGAACTTGCTTGAAGGTGGCTGGCGAAGTTACCGTTTTCAATAGTCTGGATGAATTTCGATCCGTTGATAAACAAAATTTCATCAATGAGTGTGGCACCAGGTTGTTCAAAGATTCGCTGAAAAACAAGGAGTATTTGAAGCGTCCGGACATGTTGTTGTCCTTTCGCCTGCTGACATACCTGGATCTGAAACGGTTCAAGTTTTATTTCTGGTTCTCTTATCCAGCTGTTCTTCATCCCAACCAACCAACGTTGATCTCGTCCCGTCTCATTGATGAGGAGCTGTCGAGCTCCCAGCTTCTCCAGTTCTTGCAGTCCTATGACAGTTGGCGTAGCAATCACACTTCTGCATTTTTTACCGTGACGGTGGAGGAACAAAATTGCGTCCGCGTTAGTTCATTTGCTGACTTGGGCGTTGGCTCCCCCAACATATATTTGGGGTTTTGTGATCCGTCAACTGACTCCAAGTTTCCCGGTTGGCCTCTTCGCAACATACTGTTTGCCATCTCAGCCTCAATGGTCAAAGATACCGAACGTGTAAAAATTATCTGTTTCAGGGATAGGTATTCTCGGGGTCAACGGCAGTTTCAACACAGCATTGTTCTGGATGTACAACTTAGTCCCGTTGAGTCTCAATCTATCTCTCAGTTTGTAGGTTGGGAAAAGTTTAATGGTCAGTTAAAACCTCAGTGTGTTAACCTGAGCTCGAGTATGGATCCTGTGAAACTTTCCGAATCGGCCGTTGATCTTAACTTAAAGTTGATCAAGTGGAGATTAATGCCGGACTTGAAGGTTGATATATTCCGGGATATCAGGTGTCTTTTGATTGGTGCGGGAACACTGGGATGTAATGTGGCTCGTCAGCTTATGGCATGGGGCGTTAGAAACATAACATTCATTGACAACGCTGTTGTGTCCATGTCCAACCCAGTCCGACAGTCTTTATACATTTTCGAAGACACGTTTGGAGACAACAAAAGGCCTAAGGCAGTTGTTGCTGCAAAAGCCTTGGAACGCATCTTCCCAGGTGTTTGTGCCAGTGGGGTAGACCTAACCATTGCCATGCCTGGCCATCCGATTTCGCCGTCTGTATTGCCAAAGGCTCACGATAAGTTCGTTATTCCCAAAGATTTTGGTGAACCTCGGGAAAAATATCCACAAATTCCGGACTCTGTTTTCGAGGCCTATTCGGCATGTGGACAGCTAAGTGATCTCATAGCTAACCATGATGTCGTTTTTCTGATGACTGATACTCGCGAGTCACGCTGGCTTCCTACACTTTTGAGCAATTGGCACCAGAGACTTGTTATCAATGCAGCACTGGGGTTTGATACATTCTTGGTTATGCGGCATGGCCTTGGCAACAGTCCCGGTGCGAGTAAGAGTAAGCTGTGGAGAGATATCAACCCGGTAACTTCTGCTTGCAAAGAAACTAGTCTCAAACATGGAAGGTCTATTCCAGGTCGCCAGTTAGGGTGTTATTTCTGCAGTGATGTGGTTGGACCATCGAATTCCATTCAGAATCGGAGCCTTGACCAACAGTGTACTGTCACTCGACCGGGTGTATCAATGATTGCTGCAGCTTTTGCAGTGGAGCTGCTAATTAGCGTGTTGCAGCATCCACTCAGAGCCGACGCCCCCGCTTTTGCATCACAAAACGCTGGAGTGGAGTTGTTTTCAAATGGTCACTCGTTGGATCTTATCCCTCATCAGATTAGGGGTTTTTTGTCCCACTTCAGTCAGATTTTGCCGGCGACTTCAGCATTTGCTAATTGTTCAGCCTGCTCACCTGTTGTGATGGATACCTTCGTGCAAAATGGTTTCAAGTTCCTTCTTAATGTATTTGACGATTCAAGCTATCTGGAACAAGTTGCTGGACTAAAAGATCTTCAAATGCGAACGGACGGCAACGATGTTATTGCCTGCAGCGATTCCGACTAGTCACAACTTTGTTCTTGTTGTGTAAACTTCATTTTTTGTTGCATTTTCTTTCATCTTCGTAGTCTTCGACTGAGTAAAACCGCCCCATCAGTGAATTATTCTATTCGCTCATCCTTCAAAAACTGGCCATTGTGATATTTGGATATTTATACCACCACTGTCAAAAAATCATCGACATCAGTAAATTCTAACTTCCGACGAATTCAGTTTTCATAATCGTTTTACGTCATAAATTTTTAATGTGGCCGGGTTTGGCTTCTGATGGCGTCTTCGTTTCATGGCGTTATTGTTAAGATACAAACTAATCCAGATATTATTTGACCGGAATCCATCTTATTCACTTCAAATACTTTCTCGAATGCTGACTAGTTAGCATCTTACTGCTGGGATGTCTGTAATGGTTGCAGGATAAGCAGCTGCACTTATGTGTGATAGACAACATTGATGTGCTCCTGAATGATGGGTAATTTCGCTGGTCTTTGTAGTTTTGATCCTCGGGGTAACAAATGAACGATTTTCACCGGGCTGACTGTTTCAGGATCACTTTTTGTGATCTTGCAATGTCACTGACCGTCTGAGGTTTCACTGCAGGCTGTTCCACTATTCTTCCTACAGTTAGTTTGCAAACCGTAATATATGTGCCATGCATGATTTTGTCCTAATATTCTTCGGCCGATATTGAACGAAAGCCATGGTATTTTGAGAACAGCTTGGGATTATAGACCAATCGTTCTATAGTTTAAAGTGGTTCTGTCTGCACGCAGTAGAAAGTTACCAGTTACACTACATTTCCGAAGCATATAAACAGATGCACAAAGTGGTGCTGTCAAAGTTAGGCACTGGGAAATATATTCGTACACCTTGGGAAGAGGAAGGCAATTGGCTCCGACCGCGAGCAGCGGTCCATCTCTTACTGGTTCCTTGGCTTGAGAATTATTCTACCGAGCCATAATCATTATCATCATCGTCGTCCAGCGTTATCCTTATCGTTCAGCGTTAAACAGCAAGGCAAGCCTCACTGACCATTGCCTTTCCCCAGAGTTACACGTTTCTATAAAGAGTGAATATCCAAGGGCAACAGGGAGTGGACCTACACAGGCGGCAAAAGATAAAGTGCGGCTGCAGACAACACACGAAACAGTCTAACTGTACA
>LUCM01010144.1:0-13839 GCA_008360955.1 Fasciolopsis buskii | reverse complement strand
AGATGGAACTCGACATTCACTATTTTCAGACAAAAATCTATCCTCACCGCATATCTTTGACAGTTTAAATTATTCCAACAGGAGAGCTCAGAACTTTAACTCGAATAGCTTACTGGCATCTCGTGTCCATTGGTCGGAAGCTTGACACATCTTCCATGTTTACTTCTGCATATTCTTGCTGCACATCTCAATGATTGTCGGTATCTTATCTAATAGTTGGTGAGGAGGTGAATACTCGCCAAATCTTGCACAAAATAGCCGTTTTCATATCATTTCCGATAGCTTTGGTGTAGTCTCCGAATAAAATGAAAATGGTACGCCACACGAAATGCTGCTCATCTCGATTGGGAATTGTGTTTTCTGGGGGGACGCAGAATGACGGACCCAAAATGGTGGTGAATTTATGACAACTTTGTGTGCGTCGTGGCACGATTTGGGACTGTTTCCTGGGTCTCGGTTAAGTTTTGTAGTCTGAGTCGTTTTCGTGTACACTTTTGAAAGTTCATGCACGACTGACAAATTGCACACAACAATCTGATCAATGTTGAACCGACTGCGAAGATTCTTCTCGACGGTTTTTGTCTGCAGTTAACTTATTGTAAATATTCTGACTATAGTTCCTATGCCTATCATCAACGATGTTTTACAAAACCTAATCTGTTCGGTGTGCACGTAGAAAAACACGGACGTTTGCGTTTTGTCAATCATTTTTGTCAAACTGCTTAGGTTTCGTCAATTCGATCTTGTTTTTAGTCGTGAGCGGTTTGCATTTAGTACGATTGGAAACCGCTTTCTCGAGATTTAAAAAAACGCTAGACGAATTCTTTAGTTTTTTATTTAGATTGGCGATGCTAAATAGCATGATTGTGGCTCGTTTTGATAAGAATCGACTGAGAATAAAACTTGAAGTACTGTGGATTTTGTTTTAATACTCAATGGGCGCCCTGGGCTCGTATGACATTGGGGCACCAAAATTTCTCACCATCCTTGGGCGATAAAATCGTCCCTTTTGGTTCGTCATATGAAAAACCATCAGTTTCGGCAAATTTAACATCATGCTAAACGTAAAATCAGACAGCAACGTGTATGATTATATTCGTTCGGAATGGGTGATTGAATTCCATTACGTGAGTGTCCTATGGCCGGAGCATGACTAATAGTTAATCACACGAACACATTTGCATTTTTTTGCCAGTGTCAAGTACCTATATGAATGCAAAACGAATGTTTTTGCACTCTCGCGAGATTGTACACCAAAGCAGTATGAAAGTGAATGTAAACGGTAGCAGAATTTCTGAGAGGTTCGTCTAGGTTGACAGACTTTTAAGTGATCATTTGCGGTATGAAGGTCATTTTAGATACTCTTGACTTATAACCCGAAAAGCCGCGTTCCACGATGAGTTTCCTAATACTATCGGTCCGTTCGTAGCTCTCAATAGTTTTAGAAATGCGTGTTGATCGTAAGACGAGGTATTAGTTATCGTGAGACTTGTTGCTGATCTTTGCGTGTTGCTTAAACGAATTCCATGCATAGCAAAGATGGCGTTATCGCCCTCGTTATCTATATTTGGCTGTCTTTTTAGAATGTGGAGTAACTTTTCCCCCGTAAGATTTGGCTAGACATCCTGTTGTAAACCGATTTCAAAAGTGCCGGTAAAAATTAACAATTTGGTTAAGCGTCACACATGACACCCTAGAAATCGTTGTCTATCCTTGACTGTTACTTATGAACTGTGCAAATGATCTGCGTCAACATTTGCTTGTGTTTTACGAGAACAGATGAACTAATTGCAGCGTACATTGGCAATCATATCGATCACATTCAACGTCAGCTCCAGTCTAATAAAGGCAGTTGTATTTGATCGGTATATTGGCTGACATTTCAGCTCCATATTCGTTAATGATATTGAAAGAAACAAATTTCAGTTTCTTTTGACAATTGTAATCGATTCCTTGCACTTCGGTGCATTTTTACCACATGAGTGACCGATTTATTACTTTGAAGCATTAAGAGATCAAGTATATTTGTCGTCACCATGCCATTAAGACGAGGTGTCATCTGGCTGATTTTATTGTTCGCCATAAACGAGACATTGGATGAACTTCCCAGATGAAGGCGTTAGAGAAATCGTATTTGATTTACGAACTCGACGTCACGATCGGTTTGCTTCTGCCCATTAGTGTTTCTATGACCACTTGGACATAAGTAACGTGTTTGGTCGTACGCAATCCGTTTCTGTTAAGACCAAGGACTTCATCTGCGTGATCAAACCGGCGTATCTGCTCTCCATATGTGTTCAGTCCGCGAACGTATTCAGTCTCTTATCGCGTCTGGAATAAAAACTGGGTGTTGGCTATATTTTTGTATTCATTGTACGGCTATCTAATTGAAAAAGTCATGCAACTCACTTCCTGCTGCGGGAAGTTATGCGATTCCGAAATCAGAACGGATCGAAATGACCCGTTCGCTGCCTCAGCGTTTGTCTTTGTACGAAACTTTTCATGACCGCTGATTCATTTGGACCTGAAATGTACCAGCGGTATCCACTTTATACATAATGTTCACGAATCATCAATTCTCCACACAGATTGTCGACGCCCAATTCACAGGTGAAGACCACGAAGTACCACTCTATGGACAGTTTATTTTGCTTGTTCCTAATCATCACTGTTATCCGCTGAACCCAGACCAAGGTCGGCTTAACATTAATCGACCACTGAGTCGCTAGTGTCACTACCAGACGAAACCGGTGGCTAGTAAGCGCGATATCGTGTTAACGGATTCATTATGAGCCATGCGGGACTCCCTACCTAGTGAGAAGCATTCCAATCACAATCGTAAAACCCGGGTTTGGACCTTCGTTTGGCCCCACATACTGGCACCAAAGGGGAATAATTTCGCCGCACTTCAGCAGTTTCCAATGCCACCTAAACACTCATGTAACATGATGAAGGATTTTGCAGTGTCATATTGTGACTGAACGCTGCCTCTCGGATCCAAATACACACCTATCCAGCCCATCTCTGAGATTCGTGAATGACGGGCACATGATGATCGATCGATGGAGTCCGTTCCAGTCGGCATCTGGTACACCCAACGGGAGAGGCTCAGTGAGCCTGTCTCCCGTCAAGGTCTCTGTTTCGTGATCCACGACACTGGCAATTTTCAATGGGCCAATAAGCTGGTTTCCTCGTCACCTGCGACGGAGTTACCTCGTTGCAGTAATCGATCGCGAGGGTCTGAGTGAGCTTCAAAAAATATCTGGCATTTGCTCTGGCTGTGATTGATTATGATAGCACGCGGACATACACGCATACCCAATAAGGAGTGGTTTCAAATATCTAGGACAATGGGTTATTGCATATCCAAATAGATATTACATAACGAGCGTGGGTTCTTCGCAGCATTATACTACAGGGTCGAGAGAGAGAAGTAGGTAAGTAAGTAAGTAAGCTGATGCTGACCCTTAATCGTCGTTATACCTAAGCTGAATTGCCTACTGGCAAACAAAAAGGTAATAAATTTTGAATAGCGAAACCCCGTAGCTGAAACAAGTGAATTCAGTCTTGGGGTTTGTAGGGACATAGCTTTGTACTACGGAAAATGCAATAGCTCAAAACATTCGTATTGGCTGTTAAACATGAACGTTGGGTTGTCAAGACGATTCAGTATGCATGATTCCTTGTTAGGAAATAAAGGACCGCGTAATCAAGTAAATCCTGAACTCCGAAAATAGACGTCAGATGAAGTTCTGTATAGCAATTGAATTGTATTGTTATTCAAATGTCAATTTAGTTCTGCGATAGAATCTTTACTTTTGATGAACTAATGGAAGAGTTACGGTACTGTGTGCGATTCGTTTGCTAACCCTCGCGAAATCAGGTCATGTGAACCATACACTTAGTGCCCGAAAACACTTATATTACAATGAAGAAACTGCGACTGGTCAGTCCGAAGTCTGCGAACAGTTAATCTGATCGTCGTGTAAATTTCAACTCCGCCCGATTTAATCATTCTGACTTCGATGAATCTTTGAGACCGTATATAGATTCCGCATGTTATACTGCTCCACAAGATGAATGGGCTATTCTGAAGATGTCCCCGATAATGTGGAGTTAAAAGTACACTGGTTGCCGAGACGCTATATCCTGTCATCATCATCATCATCAACATCATCATCGTGGGCAGCGCGGTTCTCATTATTCTGCACGACGACCAATGCAGTGTGGGATTTTTGCAGACGAGTAACTCACGCGAATTGATGGACGGGTGCTGCTAGGGTTTCTGGCTGCTAAGCAGAAGAACAATTAGGGTTCTCAACCAAAGCGTTAGGTTCTGACAAGAACCTGACGGCAAGGCAGCAGGGTGCAGCTGAGTGGAATTACATTTACTGTGATCAATTATTCTTCCAATCATTTTTCCGACTGAGTTGCCAGTTTAGATCAGGAGGCTGTTTCGTCAGACCTTTATCCAATGACTTTTCAGGCATGATTGGATCTTGGGCTTGAGATAAACCACTCTGTATGGCTCGTTGGGTCATGGAGGCGTGCAAGCCGTCACACCACGACCAGGTGGAGCCTAATTGTGAAGGCCTGTGATTAAGACAAAGGCCAACGTGATTACCTCGACGTCGGTCCGACGTACGCTTCAACTGAACAAGCAACATAATGGGTCGGCCGTTGGTGATTGCTGTCATTGGTCATGTGCGTACCTAACTAATGATCACTGGCCATAACGTAACATGAAGGCAAGCGGGCGATTCACTTTTTCATTGCATCGTGAAACAAGGTAGCATTCCGAATCACCAGGGGTCAGGTTTGTTGGTCTTATCTGAACCGCTGTCATGCTTGATCCTCATCTGCACTAGATAAGCATTCGGGGCCCTTTATGAACGCATGCTAAATGCCTTCCCTTTCGTTCTTTTGGGCCTTCCTCTGACCGTTTCCACCCAATTGTCCCAAGTGATAACCCAATCTGTAGCTCTCTGCTGCGGAGGTCGTACTATCTGCCCGCAGTCTGGTTTGTTTTTCGTTGCATAGATCTTCCGGCATCGTCGCTATTGTTCGTTTGGGCAACTGTTATTGATTAGTTTTGTCATTCACTCCTTCCATTCTTTGTAGTTGTATTCTGCTCTACACTGATAAACCAATATGCATCATTTATTTTTTATTAACTAAAGAGGTTGATTGTCGTGATCTCATTGGTTGCTCTTGCTCGGATAAGAGTAACGGGCTTTGATGTAGGCGATTGATCTCGCTTGAGTTCGAGTATATTCTTCGTAACAGGGAGGAACAGTTTATGTTGGATTAAAAATTGGGCCATTTTCTTTTCTTTCGAATTCTTCTTGATTGATAATACTTTCTGTTCATTCCATATGACGTTTGAAAGTTCACTCATTGTGATTATTTCACATATTACTACCCATCTCTATTTTCGCGTTCTTTTTGACTGAACAGGGTGCTGTTCCGACTATGGGTCGAGCTGCCGTTGTCAACGGAGCACAGTTAGCTTCTTATTCACAAGCCAAACAATACATAATTGGTTCTGGTGAGTTTGGTAAAATTTGATCTTCCCCTACGAATTTCTCGGTTTTTTGTTGCGTCTTTTGTATTTCTTCAAATGTGACATTCTTGCCGATTTTTTTGCATACGTTTTAATGTGGATGCATATGGCGTTTGTTCATGGATGAATTAACGAGTTTAATTGGTCGAACGAATTGGTCTACCTCTCCCTCAACCACATAGACGATAAGAATAAATTGAAACCATAGATACGGGATATATCTTCACTAGGTTTCATCATATACGTCTTACAGTTTATCAAATATTCCCACTCAAAAGCCGACGGGTAAGAAGATATTTTAATATTTTCATGAAATAATTCACCATGTGATATCACCACTCACCTCACTATAAAGAAACCATGGAAGCATTGTACAGCTGTGCCATCCTTGTTAGGAATCATCAACAATGGCTAAGGCGTTCGACTCAGAATCGTTCGTCCCGGGTTCGCGTCCCAGTTCGGACGTGATGAATATGCACTGCTGATGATTCCCAACAAGGATGAAATAGCTGTACAGTGCTTCCATGGTTTCCTAATGGTGAGTTGGGCGATGATATCACATGGTGAATTATTTCATGAAAACTTTCAATCTCCTACTACTAAAATTTTAATATTTATCATTCTTTTTGTATACAGTATATATGTAACATGCTCGATTTTCACTCACGACTACGGGTATCTTCGTCCACAAGTTGCTTCCAGTTTTAACGCCTTGGGGGTTTAGGGACGGGTAATGGGTGACTAATCTAACCGCAGCGGTGTGCCTTCAGCTGTTAGTTGGTTCGCAGACATGATGAGTAGGCTATAAGTGTCCCCATGTTATAGTAGGGAAATCAGGTATTCCGTTTCTCCACTGGCAGTTCATCTGGTATCCGTTTCCCATCGATGTGACTACCCAGATATCAAAATTAATTTAGTCCATCTAGGGCTTCCTCTATCAGAATTAGGCTTGGTCTAGATTCAACTTATTTCTGCCTGTTTATCTCGTACGTTGTGTTGCATCCAACGGACTCATACCCCAGGTTCCAGCTCTACTATCCAATCGACATCCCCTTCAATTCTTGCAAACTTTTATTTAAGCCCTTCTAGGAAACCCGAAGCTGTTGCACTTAGCTTTATTGGGAATGGTGTGGCCATGGTATTTAACACAATCCTAATCAGCAGTTGGTTGCTTGCAATGAGAGTTCGAGGCTGGTCTAAATGAAACAGTCGCCTGTCCGATAAATACTACCTATTTGCCATATCGTCATACGCATCCATAGACAAAAACGGCCCAGAAACAATGAGAATTCGCATGTGAAGCTAACCGGGCTGATATCATGAATTTGGCACTTGATTTGATTGGCTCAACGTTTTCAAACGAGACGCATTTTGGAGACTATTTTGGACCAAATAGTTGTTTTTACAGAAAACAAAAATCGGCCTTTGGCCGTATGATCCGACCATTGCCCGCTTTTCGACAGAGCGAGCTTTGGGCTTTCGACTCCAACCACACGGTGGTTGGCATCAAGTCGTCCATATGCTTCTATGAGCTTTTCAAAATGCACGATACAGTGGCCATTAGATTGTGACGAGCTGTCTGAACTGATTGGCTTCTCATTTTTGGAAAACGAGCTACCTTATAAGTCCAATATAAACCCATGAGATAATGCCAACCAATGTGACGTCATAGGAAAAATACCTCTCGTTCCAGTGGCTTGGGGAGTTCGGATTTGATCCGTTTTACCGTGACATCGTGAACTTGTCCTGTCATGGCCTTGTTGATGTGTGCTAGTTCATCTTAGCTGATATCTAGCTTGATTATGCTGATTATGATGAGGCATGAAGTGAACTTTATTCTATCTGAGGACCACGAAACCCGGTGAAGTCAATAAATATCACGGATGGGGCTCATTCCCATCATGAGAAAATCCTCACACGCCTCTTTCTATTATCCGAGTGACCAGTGGAAATGCACCGGATGTAGGCGGAACAGCATGTAAGGCTGTCGGGTCGCTTATCTATAATCTACAACAATGAATCTTATGCTCGATAGTGCACCGAGAAATTCAGTTGTCAGTCCAATGGAAAACAAACTGCCCAACTATTCATGCCCACGGATTCATAGGATAGTCTTGCGCAGGCACTGAAATCGTGGGAAAGTTGGTTTAGTCGATGCCATACGGCCACGTGGTTTGACAAGCAATGAACTAGCGTTCAATAAAATGCCCAAACATCTTTCGGCTTGGCCTCGCACATGTGCACCTTATTTCTACTGTTGCTTAGTATAATACACATACGTTAACAATCTTTCTATTTCATTTTTACTCATTATGTTACACATGTACGATATCGGATGAAGAAGCCCGTGGATATTAGGGGGCTGCCGAATGGAAAAGCGATCGAAAATGGACGGAATCGAACTCGTGACCTTTACATCCACCATATTAAGCGCTTAATCACCACCAAATTCGTGATTACGGGATTTAAACTTGCACACAGTCAGAGCGTAATTAAAATTATGGTATACAGAGAAAACAGTGCATGAGAAAGAGATGAACCTGAACAAAAGTTTGTGCATCACAAACAAAATTGTGCGATAATTCTTTCATACTCATCGATTTTTCAACAGAATTAATAGTTTGTCAATGGGCTACATAGTGATCAAGTGCTCTGCACAGACTATGACGTAATCCAATATTGACTCCCACATCGTTTTTCTAATCGAGTCTCGTCTTGTCTGGAAACGGCAAAATGAAAGCCAGATTCAGTTAGTACCGATTGGTCAAAATGTTAACGTCAAAACATGCTTTCGTCGGTCGTTTATATTTGTAGGGCTACGTAATTAGGGGCATACGGTAAGTCGATTGAGAATTTTCGGGTATGTCGTTGTAGGTCGGGGTTCATGTGATTATGCTGCAACCATGTTTGTGTTATGGCTCTTGAGAGACTTCTGTTTCATGGTATTTCTGTGTGCTATTTGTTCCATACATTTCATGATAAAGTGAATCTGTGCAATCAATATGCGGTGTCATCATTGACACTAGTTTGCCGATTTCTTAGTTTCATTAATGGAACCTCGTGAGCTACAGCGTTGTCTATAAGGATTCTGCTACAAAGCATGTTTTTTAGCCTTCATTCCTGGTCTGTCAATGTCAACGCGTGAGGACGTACGATAGTAAACCGTCTTGTTTTCGGTGCCTCACTAGCGGCTAAATAGAATGCATTCTGCAGATATCAGAGTGGAATAAATGGAAAAAAGCAGGCAAATATGGGTAATGCTTAAGTCAAAGAGTCCCCGACATACTGACCGGTTGTGATCCACGCATTTTCTTTGGTCTTGGTATTGAGATGTATAGTGTATGGTAAAACTTTACGACTTTACACATCTACCCGGTCAGCAAATGACATTTTGAGGTTTTCGGAAGAATATTGAAAAGCCTGCTGGCACAGTGTTTTGCCTTGTCGACCACTTAGGTCTTACTAACCGTTGAAAAACTTTAACCGTAACGACAGCCCAAGACGAAGTTCGCTTTGATTTATTGTGTCCGGGTCGAGGGTGAGGCAACAGATCGGAGCTGTTTTTTATGGTCGGGCTGTTGCCTGCTAGTCCGGCTGGCCTTATCAATAGGGGACATCACAGTCGTCCACTTTTGTCAATTTCCTCCTTCTGGAAGACTCGATAAATACTGAAACCCTGAGCGTTCTGTAGCTCAGCTGTTTTACTTTTTGATAATGCACTGATCCATAGGCGAGCTTATGTGTCTAATCTTAAATCGGTACATTCGATTCGCTACCTATCACGGTATCATCATCATCATCATCGTTCAGCGTTAAACAGCAAGGCAAGCCTCACTGACCGCTGCCGTTCCCCAGAGTTACAGGTTTATATAAAAAGAGTGAATATCCAACGGGAACAGGGAGTGGACCTACACAGGCGGGAAAAGATAAGATGCTGCTGCAGCCAACACACGGAACACAGTCTAACTGTACAAACGCACGGTATATTATTCTCCAGTTCAGCAGAAGCCTTCAGCAAATTCAACCTGGTCATCAAAAACCGCCCAGTGAGATGTCGAGACGATCTGTGAAATGTGCCTGAATGAATCACATAAAATTCACCAGCATCAATTGCTTTAGGCCACTTGCCACATTGTATCCCGGGGCATTGTCTTTCGTCACTACGCCTCTTATGACCGCCATTTACCAACGTTTATTAAAGGTGCCTTCATGAAGGCGAGCACATATAAATGCACTTTAAAATTAAATCTCCATAAAATTTTGATTGCCTTGAAGTCTTACTTTGTTACACTTTAGTAAACAAATTACTAGTACATCCAAGAACAATAAACATAGGCCAGAAATCATTAGCGGAAGCTGAAAACCAGTCGCTACGACTAAAGAACCACGGGAAACACTGCCGTGCTTTCGCTCTAGACAACTTTGCACAGATTCCCACCCGCATTTTACATCAATGCTTCGGACCGGAACGACACATTCGAGTTGTGTTGTCACCGGTTGTTGCGTGTTCCAAACTCATTTGACCTACATTAGTTGATATGGGAGTTGTCATTCTGAACCAGTGCATTAAATTTGAGCTTGTGGTCGAACCGATTTCCCGTTTCAGATTACGAGTGTTCGTTGTACATTTTTCCCAAATTTTATTGTTCCTATTGCGAACGGAAAACACGTCCTCACTGATCATGTTGTGCTCAGCCTCGTGGTTAGTTTCATTGCTTTGGACGCTGAACCGTGAGAATTTGCGAACCTATTCACTGTGCATCGCTTTTTCTTTACGTAGAAACACGATAGATTTTTCTAGTGGCTCAATTTGTTTCTCGGCCTTTTGTCCTGTCCAAATTAAGCAGATCGAATGTGTGAAATTGTTTTTAAAACATCTGAACTTTGGCTTGATATTTTCAAAAATTATCGATGTTTCCGGGAATTGCGCAAATCGGTTGCAACCCAGTAAAACAAAGTGTTGCATCATTACCGATGACTTGATGCACTTGGTCAACTACCGAATTGGTCTCCGTCTCAACGGAGCTGATTGGTTTTTTGTCTGAAGCGAGACATAATCGTTTGGTCGTTGTTTTACGCCAAAATTAAACCAACAGTCTGATTTCGACTGTCGGTTAATCACAACGCCGATTCGCCAGTCAACGATCATAGCGGTTGCAAATGAACAGTAAACACTTGTGACGCTGTATGGCTTTTGGGTATGTATGAAAAAGTTATCCAGTGTTTTCTTCAAATAAGAAGCAACGCAAATATGGGAACGATGTACTACTCCAAGGTAAATTCATCCACCTCAGTTCGTCTGAAATTGTGTTGATCATATTTTCCCATTGTGTGTTCAACATATCTGGTTACTATCATCCGAGAGAACATAATTAGGTTTAGATTGTTTTCCAAATCACGGGAGGCACATCTCATATTCATCCCGTATGGATGAATTCAGACGGACAAAATCCACTTTCCCTATAGGTTCGTAACGCAGAGCAGTTATAATTAACAGAGAATGCCAGTGGAAACCTTGATGTGTGTAAATGCACATCTCTGCCCAGTTGCGGTCAGCAATTCAACTGTTCACAATTTTAGAAGTCCCTACTTTTCCAGAAAGTTACATGTTTCTATGAAAAGGATGGATATCCAAACTAAACAGGGAATCGACCTACACGGACGAAATACGGTCTAGTTGTGCAAACGTACTTTTCCGATCATTCTGACCGCCATTATTCGCGGACCATTGTCATATCCTTCAGTGTCTCCAGCCAGCTAATTGACCGGTCTCTGGGACCTCAACCACAAAAACGTGAGACACCTACTTTACCCAAGTTCGCTGTACATTTTCTCATCCCGCGTTGCCACGTCATGTGGCTTCTCTCCGTGGGACGAACACAAAATAGGAGACGGTGTGGTAGATGAGTGTCTGCCATACACAACCCGTTCCTAGAAGAGCGATAAAAATTTAAGTGCATTTGAACTCATTGCTGTTTATGGAAGCCAGTTGAAGCTGATTATATAACTCAGAAAAGTTCAGTGGGATGCGGAAACTGAGTGCTGGTTTTATCGAGAACCGTGTATGAATTCGTACGGTTGATGTAAATATTCACATGTTAATCGCATGATGGGCGTTCGCTGTTCATATACTGGGAATTAATACGGATGTTAATCTGTACTTACAGGGGGATAATCGATCTTGCGAGCTGTTTTTGCACACATTAGGGACTGGTTTAAATTCACTGCTGTGGCCTGCTTTGCTAATAACAACCAGGGGTACAACGGTCCAGTCCCTCTCTCATCGTTCTCTGTTAATATACGATGATTTCCGATCGGGATGCATGTGCAACCCCCAACCCCTTCTCGGGCATACCTGACGCAGACACTGAATGTGATCGTTTGTTTAATCGTGTGACCATGCTATCCAGTCAGATAGCAAATATCAACCCCGAAAAGTCCACCCTTGGATAATTTAGTTATCTTTCTCTATCCCCTTACGAGCACAGTGTCACGTCTTAAAACCTTGTCTTTTAATGTGAGCACTTTCAGTGATACACAAACCTCCGGGCACATTTTGTTCATCCATCCGTGTGCGAAACATACTACTGGGAAAAGATTTACAAATTTGTTTTAGTTATTTGCGTACCCAGTATTGAGCAGCTGGATTAACGATAATACGGGAGGGGGATGAGAGTAAACGAGCAAAATGGTTCACGTCTCAACCTCCCACTGTGTGCGTGTGTGTGTGTGTGTGTGTGTTTGTAGAACTGATCCCATTATCAAATCCTCAGACGGCTTCGCACGAGTTCGATAAACGAAGTGAGTCAGGCGAGTTGAACCATTTGAAAAAAAAACGTTTCTGGGCTCACAGATAGAGTTGTACGAACGAATACATACGGCCCGGTTGTGTTTGACAGGCGAAATTTGGTGGTTTTCGATTGTTGCTCCCAGTGAAACTGAATATTTTCAACAGTCGACCACACAAGTGCAGGATCCATTCAATGAACTTAAGTGACAAAACTCTTCATCTTCTTCCCTATGAGGGTCAGTTCACACATCACAGACCATAAACAGCACCTGCACTCGGCTGCGCACATGTGCAATTAAGGTAAGAACAAGCGCAATGTATTTCAAACTTATTCAACCGAACCATTGACTGAACATGATAAATACCTTTCGTCCCTACACTTGAGAACTACTGAGTGTCGTGTCCGAAGCACAATTGATGCCGTATGTTTTCGTTTTGTGGAACTCTCTCCAAGAGCTCAGGAACAACTGCTTTCGTCTCTCAAACACGTGTGAAATCACTTGAGGACTTGATTAGTGTGAGAAATAAAAGATTACGTGGTATGCAAAATTATTCGCTATGCGGTATCAAGGCTGTCTCTTTTATTCCACCTGTCGTTTTGTACCCAACCTTCCCCATTTGCATGCTCTCCCTACCCGCAATGCCTCCACCAATTACATCCTCGACACTTTCAACCGTTCATTTTCAACTAGTGCCGTGAGGGATTGCCAGTTTGCCAGTTCACATTTTTTCAATCTTCGTGAGCCGCTGAAACTCGACTGTTTCAATGTGCGCACTATAATGCAGGGTGGTCCATATTTGTGTTTAGCACTACCGATGGATTTACTCTCGACTGGCGTCAGTTACGCCAGTGTAGCACAAGTTCAAGATTCGAGCAGAGTAATTCATCTAACTGCGCCTAATGTCTCATCAAGATATTTACTGTGCACCTCAGGAGGCGTGGCATCTCAAATTAGGAATAGTTTTGGCTGGCACTTTTAGCGTGGACCTCGGTTCACAGCCGCGTGTGCGCCGAAAGGATAGTATTTTATTGTATAGACTTGCATACAGAAATAATGTTGCATTTCAATCAAAAAACGTAAGGGCAAAAAATAAAAATAGGAAAAATTTACACTCATCGCCTTGTAAAGAATGTGAAAAAACTCACCGACGAATAATCATGGCACATTATGCTAGATTGCTCAGGGATTCGGTTAAAATACGGTCACGGTTTGTCAAAATGCGTGCTAAATACGGGAAAGTGGAGTTCCTATAGATATTCATTCTATGGGACATGGATCGCAAAGTGGGTCGCGTTGCAATATGCGAACGATAATTTGAAAGATCGTTGTACAGAGAATGCGTGGGATCAGAAAGAATTTTGTTAGCAAATTTCTCACATGCTGTTAAGTGCTGATCACAGATTGAACGACAACTCAGTAAGTGGTATGAAAGATAGTCTCCGGCGAAGAATTTTAAAGTCTTTTTTAAAAAAACCTGGAAAAAT
>LUCM01010143.1:0-18368 GCA_008360955.1 Fasciolopsis buskii | reverse complement strand
GTACATAATTTTTAATTCACGATTATTTCCGTAGAATTTGCGAACCGATCTTGTTATCCCTTGGGTTTCGCACCAAACCGGAACGCGTGAAGTTTACTCTTGAGCGGATGAAGTTTGGAATCTCTGGTCGACTTCACTCGGACCGGAGCTCTTGCGTTTGGTGGTAACGCCAGTGTTTCTTTCTGTTACAGATTGTTCTTGAGTTTTGCCTATTTTGGACTATGTAATGCTACTGCGAAATTTCATCTCTTAGTACGAATTATACCAGCCCTTCGTATTTTTTGAACTCGTTTGTGCTCCGACTGTGCTATTCTCATTTCTACAGATTTTCTTTGTTTTCTCGGCATTTACGTGCCCATGATTGATTACATGGGAACTGAGGTGTTCGATGTATTCATCCTTCAATCGGGTTATCTTTCGCAAACGTCTCCGAATGAAATCACGAACGTTGACTAGTGTTTCTCATATGTCCAACTGAAGTTAGAATGCACAGTTGAAAGTGGGGTACATTAAGCTTCGAGTTAGAGCTGTGCAGGCTTTAAACTTGACAGGGGTTGTTTTGTAAACTGGATGCCCCGAGGTAACCCATGGCAGTGGTTGGATGTTTATTGGTGAAATTTGTTGCAACCCTCCAGTTGTCGACTATTCAAGACATGAGTTCTAAAAAGATTTGTGAAAGGGAGGAAACTGGTATTCTATGGTCTGATAAATATCTGTGTAACTGTCGCACTACAGCTGAGCCTTTGATCTACAGTTTAGAATCATCACAGTAGGAATCACCTTGGTTTGGTTATTTACCTCGTGATTGTTTTACACTTTTCCGATAGTTTAACTAACAGATCGAGAGCTTACTCCACGATGAGGGGCAGATAATAGCTGACTTATATCAGTATTGCTAGGGTGGGGCTAGAGAAGCTACGGGAGGATCTTGGCAATACTCATCTGCACAGGAGCGTATATCGACGAGACAGATTTTATCGAATCTCTTGGACCTAGCCATGTGGCCTCTCGGTTCTAACTTTGTGAGGTCACTAGGTCTCGATCTTTGCCTAATAATCAGGGACAAATGTAAGCTCGCTCTAATATATTGGTCAGTTTCACAGATGACCCAGAGCAAATATGCTATCTGACTGGTTAGATTTCCGTTGAAAACCAGGAGAGAAATTTAATTAAGTAGCCAAGGATTGCCGCAGTGATTTGAGATAAACAGATCAAAAGATCTATAATGACGGATGAGTGAACCTTCTGGATTCGCTGTTAATTCTCAGCTTTCACGTTGGCCTAGAAAGGAATGGGTATGACCACCTGTTGCACAAACAATGAACTCCACATGCTGGACTGGGGAAGGAAAAAGCGGTTAATAACTGACCCTGTTTTTTTCGCAAAGGCGGAGCTGCAACTTGTAAAGTTGTTCTTGAATCGATCAATTGCAAAGAATTCATCAGGATGAGCATATCGGACTAATAGAATTTGGTCTCTGGTAGGAATGCGCTTGTGCAGATACTGTTGCGCCGAAACATGCTTTGTAAAATATAATTATGATCAGGTTGGTTTCCTGAAACTTCAGTACCATCTTTTGCACCAGTCTGCTGAAAGCTGCCTCGTGGGACTTTAGTTCTCGCTGCACTGTTGCAGTGACTGCATACTTCACGTTTGTATTTTTGCACAGTTTGATGATTGTTTAATTCGGTACTGCAGATCAGTCGTGTGTTTTAATTTGGAATTTGCATCAATTTCGTTACATGTTGCATAAATAATGATATGGAAATCTTGCAGTACTTTAATTGGTTGTTCTGGGCATGAACAGATCGAAATGCCAAGTATAGGATTAGAATTTTTTAGGAATAGGCAGGTAGCATCCCTGCAACTCACGAATTCAGCTTTTGGTCATGACGGTTCACTAGACGTTAGATCTGTTAGTCCAGTCAGTGCTATCTCACGTGTTAGTCCTGAACATATAGATCTTAAGGATGTTGATGTATGTGGATTAAAAAACTGAACTGCCGTTGGAATAAGAATTAATCTGAATCTAGGCCGGCGCTATGGTTAGTCGGAAAAACAGCAGGCTGCAGAATATCCTTTTGGTGCTTGGTTTCATTTGTTAGTCGCTGGCTGTGCGAAATGGCAAGCGGGATCTTTGGAACTGGTCGAATCATTCTTTCTTAGAGTCCATCTCGGGAGGTACAAATTCTACTCTTGCTTATAATATGACAAAAACATTCTTATTTTTAGCTGCGGCAATTCGCGACTACAAAGACGGAATTCGTTAGAAACGCCTTTGAAGTTAATGCCGTAATTGCTGATAATTATTTTCGGCTTTCCTCGTCTAAAAGGGCTTGTATAAGAGCGTCAGTCGACAATGAATGCGTGTCTCCATAGTTGGCGGCTGGGCACTCAGTAACGCTTCTTTTCAGATCTGCCATGCCTAACTGATAGAGATCCAGAGGAGTCTACCCATACAAGGATAAACGCATGACCAGCAGACGTGATGCGCCAACGGGCCAGCCATGCCATCCGCTGTGCGCACGGTCGCACCGATTCTGTTCAACATATAAGAAAGCGACCCACAACTCTACTGACGGCAGATCGGCCGTGAAAAACCAGGATCCGCCTCCAGGTAACGGCTAATACTTGGTCCGTCCCAACATGTCCTCCTAAGTTGTGATAATATCTGACGATCAGCTTCATGACTAGGTACTTGTTAGGTAGTGTTATCAGATGCTTAGCTTCCTCTGAAGAACCAGACCATTGCAACCGACCACCAACACGCAACCGCTCCCAAATCATGATGGTGTTAAGACGCCGCGGATGACCGTGCTTTAGCGTACGCGCGTCCTCCGGGCTTTCTTCCTCGAGCGTTGGTAATTCATTTGGGAAACATTCACGCCGAGCGCACAACACTACCGACGGATGACTTCCTCGTATCTCGCTTGCAGTCAACAGACTCGATTGCAACATATTTTTAAACAGACAGCCAAATACTTTCTAAACCTGAGCATTCATGCAACGTACTTCAAGATGTGATCCAGGAGGAGACCATTTAAACCGCAGCAATTGGGGACGTTCTGTAATCAAACACACATGTCCTTCGGATTTAAATTCTATGGCCATCAATTTTCCTTGGGTCAATTCCGCCGAGAAATCTTATTACAACAAATCACACATCAATAAAATCTACGGGGTTCTCAAACCAAAGCCTGTCTTGGTTGCTGCGCCTGCCGATTCCCCTCGAGGCCAACATGGCAGAATTGTCGCTACCACCGAAGAGATGTAGACCTCTCAATTATTTTTACAACTTGGTGGTTTACAAACTTAGAGAATTGAGAGTTCATTTTTGATGTACTGCTTCACAATCGCATAAGCCATCCATAAGAAAATCCCTTGGATCGGCTTCTCAGTTTCTTTCTGGATTAGCCTGGGCAGTCCAACCGCCAGCCTTAAGGCTGTCAGTTCTAACCCTGGAATAGCGTAGTTACTTACCAATAACCTCGGAAAATTTTGGACTGATATCTCGAATCATCTAGAGGCAGGCCAAAGCTCCTTATCCCACTTCGAAAGCCGTGCAAAACGTATGCAACTCCACTCGCTCCGATGTTTTTTCCATCGTCTGGACATACCACTTGGTAGCTGAATGTGGCTGGTCCGTTCTAGCACCTTTGGGCATTGATGCCACCAAGCTAGCACCTCATACTTGAAGAGCACTTCCAAAACTAGACCCTGCTTTAAAAATATTACAAGGATAGCCTTAATCGAAGTGATTAGGGACCTATCCATCAGTTGGGATCATAAATAGAACAGTTGCGAAAACAAGGCCATAGGCATGCATGGAGAATTTCTACAATCCAGAAAATATCTCGCGCAACATTCCACAGAAAGACCTGAAGTGGGCAAGTGGGTAACGGTGTAAACTCCATGAAAGTAACCTGCAAACATCCTGCGTCACAAGGCATCCTGGAAAACACGCTTCGGCTGTTACTTACCAAAAGAATCAAATTAAAACTCCCTGTCGTAGCGGATCAGAACTACCCTCAACCAAATTAATGGCTTCCTTTTTATCAGCTACTGACCTGGGGACGTCATATACATAGAAAATGTTGGGCGCTGCCTAAGAGATAGCCAAAGGGTACGCATGTCTAAACAACATGGCAAATTCTTTTGACGCAAAGCTTGTGCAGAACGAGGAAGAAACCGTGCCGGATGGATGAACAGTTAGTTTAAGCTCTCTGGAAATCTCCCTTCAGGATCCCCATTTTTATACTCCGAAGAACAAAGTGCATCTTGATGCCTTTCGAGGACTCGTACTTGTGAGAAAATCTCCTGCGTACCAGCTTATGTAGCGATAGAACCTAGTCTAATACTTAGTAGTATCCAAAAAATCTGACCAAAAATCGGTGACCGAGAAAGAGATCCTAGTTCAACGAGTAACCGCTAAACCTAGCACTGCGGTCAAAAACGGCTGCTTTTTGGGGTTAAACACTGCATGATGAGGAAGATACCAACACAGAGCCCCTAGACCATGTGATGTGGCCGGTATGGAGTAACCTTCCTTTAAGTAACCACCAATGACTGTACCATACTACACTCTAAATTCGTTCCCTCGCTTCAGCCCATTCTTCAGTGGAGTCAAGCCACAGGAGGACTAAGTTTGATTTCATAGGCCAGGGAGTTAACATTTCTTCAAAGTACGTTCACGCATATATGTTCGTCCTTCACTTTTACCGACCTTTTCAGGGCATCATTGGCACGTTCCTCTTCAGTCGATGGCTTGGTGTCGACTGAACTTGTCTCGAAAATATCTTTGTCCTGGAACATCCTGACATTTTCTTTGATCTCTCTCGGTTGTCTATGGACTCGTCTGCGATGGTTATTCAACGGACCTCGTAAGACCCAGCTCAAGGGGTTCGATCGGCGAACGTGTATTTTTTTTAGCCCAGTTCAATCAATATAACACCCAGTGAACCGACTGCGCATCCATCCAAAAAAACATTTCCACTTCGACATTCGGAAGACAGCCGAACGATATACCCTGTAGGTATTTCTATTTAAGCAAAACCTTGCTGTCCGACAGGGCTGCCGAAACACCCAGAGTTGAATCATTAGTTTAGGTTTACTTTACGTCCATTGTCTCCTAACCATCAGCCGAATTAATGCGAAATGATACCCTGGCACTGTAACCGAAGAGGCGCCTATAGAAGTAGTTGGGCACTAATTGGCTCTGCATAGACCAACCCTGCTGGCTATATTCACTGTTACTAGTGAAACGTTGCTCCTAGCATCCAAAAGATCGTTCAGTACGGCTGAGCTGACTGGCTTTTCAACTATACCTGGCACGATTCCAGACGCCACCGTTAGGAGCATCTGACATGGGGCCTTCAGGAGAAAAATGGGAACGTCAAGTTGCAGTAAATGACGATGATAACGAGCCGCACTAATGTACTTCTAATGGTTTGCGAGAAAAACACTTGTCGGCACGGTTAGCCTTCGGTTTCCAGGTGGGAATTTTTCATTTACTAAATAGCTTTGAACAAAGACGGTCAAAAACTGTTACGATCGCCCAATAAGAAAAGTCATTTCGGATAATGTTTAACCAGTCCTACAATTCACGTTACACGGGACCACCCGACGTCCATGAACCCCGATTATAAGAACAAAATAACAAGTAGTCGGAATGGGATTAGTTTACTGCGGCAGACCGTATCAAATAGCAAACAGCGACAGTGGCAGCAACAGTGCTCAATTGAACAGAAATTTGAGCGGAGCTGAATATAGCTTTCTACCGAAACCTTTGGAAACTAACAAATAGGCGAAGCAAAAGATTGAAAAGCTAGAGGGCCCTCATATAACCTTAGGTCATATTGAACATCAAAACCCCACGGTGCGCAGCCGCCGTGAGACATGACTTACTAATCGTCTTATCGAATTCAGCCGGTCATATTTGCTATTTCACTCTGACGTTCTAAAGTACACCTGGAAGTTGAATAATTTCTCGCTCCGGTAACTGGGAACTCGGCTAAGCGGAACCAACGTTCTTGGGCCATGAGACCGCTCTAGAGGTTATTAAACCTTCCTAGGACGGAGGACGAGTAATTTTCAACTATTGCGTGCTATCTTAGACCGGAGGGCAGAAAGCAATCTTGGGTTTGAAGAATTTCTGCCATCGTTCAATACCCCAAGCTTCTGAAAGCTTGCTTACATAAGCTCACCCAAAGTAAGTGCGATGTTCTCGAATAACACCGAATCCAGAGATGAAAGCATTGATGCAAACAAACTTCAACCCAGAGCTCCTAACATCAAGAAGTGAAGACACTAACGACCAACGCAGACGAAACTGTATTCTCCGCAATCAATTAGTGATAAATGTTGTAAAACACTACACAGTGTTTGGTAATTCACAATTATCACAGTTAGCCACAGCACAAAGATGGTAGACGATTAGCGTTTTCTAAGATCATATCGTTATCAGTAAGGACCGAGCTTAGCAAGAAGGCAGAGCCGGCTGCCACGCTCAGCATATTTGTAGATAATATGGAGCTGTCTTGGAAAATAAAATTTCCAGGATTGGGCACCAATGTCTCAAAGATCTGCTTTGATGTTCCATATTGAAGCTTTGAAAAATTTCTCGTTTGTTTTTGATTTAGCGGGCAATATATCTGCACAGTTCCGCTCATGTTGCACATTCAATGGTATTCGTTTTTGAACTGCACTTATTTTTCCGTGTCCTCCGTTTTGGTTTGCCTTCCCACGTGCTAGCGTTTTGATGCTATTTTCGCGTCACGATGCAAACAATACCTTCCTCACATCTGGTCTTTGATTCGAGTCTTCTCTAATTTATCCATTGAGGAGACTCTGTCAACTGACACACGTCTGGGGGTGGCGTACCGAGCTACGTCTATAGTGTCGTGCGTTGGCACAGTGCATTAGGTATAGTTGGGTGAGAGCTTAATCATGAGATATAAGTCGACTGCTAATTTGATGGACGGCAGCATTACAATGAGGTAAGATAACCAAAGGTATATCAAGTGAACAGAAGATAGTCGGGAAAGTTCTCTTCATCAGAAGCAAACCAAAACAAGACAGTC
This sequence comes from Fasciolopsis buskii, assembly GCA_008360955.1. NCBI lineage: Eukaryota > Metazoa > Platyhelminthes > Trematoda > Plagiorchiida > Fasciolidae > Fasciolopsis > Fasciolopsis buskii. Next base: position 11,289 of record LUCM01010143.1, on the reverse strand, counting down.
CACCTCATTTACGAACGAAATTCTTGTTTTGCGGTTTCGTATTGATCAAGTAGTATCTCTTTCTATACTTTATTGCACCAAAGGAGTAGTAACCGATTCCATTTACTATAATTTCGTAGCTTCTGTTCTTGACAACAACCCTCAGCGTTTGATATTTTGTCGCTGTTGTTGGGTGAATTGTTTACACGTCGTTCAGATAAAGCCAAGGTCTAAAATGAGTTACCATCACAAGTATCGCTGTTGGCAGTCATGAATGGAGAACTTGGAAGAGGCTCCGTCGTAACCTCATGCATCTGCAAGATAATACTCCCGCCGTATCCGGATGCTTCTCAATAATATCTGCCAATAAGTTATTTCTTAAGCTGCGATAAGGAAGCTGGAGATACTTGACCAAGTAATGAAGTACCGGACGGTTCAAAAGAGAGTTAATCAATAGGGGGGTTATATAAACTGAAATTTGTTCCTGTCTTAACCTTCGTTGTGTTGAGGATATGAGGCTTCTGTGAATTGCCCTTTTAAAGTAGCACAGTGGTAGTCTGCAGAAAGAATACCTTATTTAGTAAACTACGTCAACTTCGGATGTTATTTTGGCCTTGAAATTTCGTGCTGTTACAATCGACCAGCCTCAATGATGTTCTGGATTATTTACAATTCGATCGTTTAGGTATTGAGGATATGACTCACTTGTTGATGGCCTTTCGGACAGCAAAGGATTGCCTCAGTCGTCTGCACAAATCTCACAGTATGCCAGCAAAATGAACCCTATAGCAACCAGTTCGTGGGGATTATTGCGGCCCAGTTCGGAACAAATACCATGCTTTAGTTGTCACTTAATCCTATTGAAAGTGGCCAGAAATGCTTTTCAACACGTCTCTAACTTCATAATCTATTATACATGGACTGCGAATGTTATCTAGATTGGAAGCTATGCCTCCAATTTTACTGACCGACTCGGTTTACTGTGGAAGTATTATTGATCTAGCTGAAGCCCATTGGTTGCAGACATTTATTTGCTATTACTAGACACTCGTGTTCCAGTTGACAGGAGGAAAATTTTTGGAACAGACTGAAGAATGTCATTAATTATTCACAGTGTTTAACATTCCATAGAGTTGGCAGATATGCTGACAATTTCGTGCTTCAATATTGTAATTCTTTTGGTTCCAATACGCATGATAGTAGATGTAAACTTTTCAAAGACATTTTTGTGGTTGAAACCATTATGTTTACAGTCTGCTGGAATGATATTCTATCGTGGCAAAGATTTGCATCCATCATCATTTAGACACTTAAACACCTCATTAAGCAAACACTGCATTCCAGGGACTGATGACTTGCCTGTACACGGCCGCCATATTGATCAAATATGATTCGAAGACTCGGTTCAGGCTGTTCCAAATTCAACTTCATCTTTTGCAAGAGGCGATTTTTCATTCGAGACAAATGATCTCCAGGAGAATTGTAGTAACACTCGAAGATCCATTTGTCTCCATCAATAATCGAATGTAGGCCATACGATGTGATTTTAAAAGACTTCCGGAGCGCTACTCCGAAAGTGTCTTTTTCGAATTCTGAAGCCTAGGTTGACAAAGTTCTTCAGCCTATAGAATAGAAAAGACTCGAGTCAACAACTAGATGTGAGGAATTTACCGTATATATCGAGGTGCCTAAATAGCACCAATACGACAATAAGTGCGCAGGAAAACCAGGGTAGATGAATGCAAAGTGGCCGGAGCGACTCGAAAGTGAGGAATCTCGAAAAGTGCAGCACGAACGGAAACGAACAGATCTCGTGTGCTATAAGACGAACGCAACCGAACACATGTCACAAAATTGATATAAAGCATAAAAACAGATCTTGGAGAAAATACTGCCCGAAAATGATTAATTTTCTCCGAAAGATCGATGACACTACATGACTATTGCAGTTGATCACGTTTGCGATTCACTTACTAGTACTTCGCACACGTTATCATCCCTGACTTCATGGTTCCGGCTGACTTGCGAATGCAGTTCATGCTCGGCTAGTGTGTTCCGCTATTTCGGGATTCTCTCTGTTGTTCTGAATTTAGTCAACGTGAATTCGGTTACCTGCCATTAATCCCGAATGTCACTTGCACCTGGACACAATCTTGTTACAGATCGCAGTGCATACCCGCTTTTTCGAACACTGAGTTTTAAGACACTGAATTTTTCCTCTAATTCTTCTTCAGTGACATCATTTTTGGGAATCCATTCTTCATTCATGTATTCGTACAGTGAGCTATGAATCCTTGTTGGGTGTCATGTCCAGTTATAACTTATCGGTTGATTTTGCGATGCACTTTAGTGAATAACTGTTGCGCTGAGCACATCGTCTGTTCTATGAGACAACGAGCGCAGAAATCCCCCTTGGGGACTTTTCCGACAGGTGCACTTTTCCGTTTTTTATGCCAAATAGTTGCTCCATTGAGGTATTTTTTCTTGTTTCATTGTTAAACTCGGTCGTATACTGTCCAAATCGCACTGTTGAAGGCATGAACTTGTCATTCAGTTAATCACTGCTAATCAATCCCGTCATTTATTAGTGAAATAATGTTATTATGTACATCGCTACATTAGTGATAGGCATGCGCGACGGCAAGGTTAAATTTATACACGCATTTAATGAGTAAATTAGTGAATGAAATGTGGAAACCGAATAAAGCCATAAAACGAGACCTGCTTTGTACATAGAAGGCACAAGAAATCAAAAAGTACATCGACGGCAATTGGTGGAGAATAAAATTTCAAATCTTTATTACTCTGGGCAATCTCAAAGACATGTGTATTCGACTATACCAATTACCACAAAAATATAAAATTGGGCGATAGCATCAAAATGATGAAATTGCAGACAGTGAAAAATATGAGCAGATAATATAGATGGAAATCAAAAGTGGATGAAAAAAGGTAATCGAACACATCTTTTTCACGTGGATCGGATCACATAGTGAGTAAACGGATTTGAATAAAGGCGACCGACAACAAAGGTCCAGATATGACCGGGGCGTCAAAAATAGTCGAGACGCATATGAAGAGTAATAAGATGAGACTTAAATTAAAAACCTCATAAAGTTATTGTAATGGTAACAAATTTCTGTGAGAATTGATGTGCAATCGGTACCGGCAATGCATAGCGGATGAAATAAGTAGACTTTTGCTATGTATTCGTGGAAGAACAACATGGACACACAACACACGTTTCAGTCCTCTGAGACTATGAACACAATTACAAAGTGAAAACAACACTGACTGAATGCACAAAGGGTAACACTGACCCGTAATCGCACAACGGGCAACTGGAGATTGAAACCACAGTGTACGACGCGCACGATTCAAGCTAGCTGAAAACAGAAGACAGAGCCTCACAAGTAACGTGTATTGACGCACAGCACGATGGCCAAGAAGGTAAGTCGGAAGAATAATGTTTTTAAACTTGGGTCACCACCACTTATATAGTCTTAGGCCAGGTCGGGCGTCCGACCATGGAGGGCATGGCGATAATTTCAATCAAAGGTGAAACCGAAAGTAGCGAAAAAACAAGAAAACGATACAGTTTTAGGAAAAGATGATAACAAAAAATAGAATCCTCATAAAAGATTAAGGGGAGACATGGCCTTCTCCCCCCAACAACGTTACCAAGGCAACTGGCAAAGGTACAATAACGAATATGCAATGGAAATGATGGGAACCGGAGGACAAAAGAGCACTTGAAACTGAAAACCGAAATACAAAACACAAAGCGGCCTGGAGGCCAGTATGGACTTCCTTTTGCCTATGTGATAAAACTTAAGTAGCGGTTTTGTCGTTAGAATGCGTCAGTATTTGATTGGGATACGTGGTACAGACAGCCAACATGCAGTTCGATGGTTTGGTGTATATTTGAGACACGTTGCGTCGACATTAAAATTCCTTGGGCATCGACAGATGATATAAGCGGTCTAAATGCCAACCTAAGTCTGGGCAGGCTAGTAGGATTGCAGTATTGTGCGCCTGTGGTGACTTTAAATGATCTCGAACTCAGGAGCATCTTTTTGCAGGAAATGTCAGATCATGCGGAACGATAGCAATTCCATTCCGCTAAGACGGGTTTACTGGATGGCATCTTTAATACCCCGGCAGCAAGATTCCGGCTGGGGATTTATAATGAACAGATAGGAATAAAGAAAGAATAATGTGGCTGAAAATTATCTGGGCGAGTGGATAAACAGAGAAAACGGATTGGTGTCGATGATTTATGTTATCATGGGGAAAATTAGATGGCGACACCTTGGGTATTTAAAAGTTTGCTAAGGATGAAAGCAAGCCCTGCCAGAGAAGTCCAAAATAGTTCAGTGCTGGTCGAACTTCAGTCTTGTCAGCTAATGAAGGTACTGCAAGAGACATTCGGTACGCTACCCCCAGACGTGTGTCAGTTGACAGAGTCTCCTCAATGGATAAATTAGAGAAGACTCGAATCAAAGACCAGATGTGAGGAAGGTATTGTTTGCATCGTGACGCGAAAATAGCATCAAAACGCTAGCACGTGGGAAGGCAAACCACAACGGAGAACACGGAAAAATAAGTGCAGTTCAAAAACGAATACCATTGAATGTGCAACATGAGCGGAACTGTGCAGATATATTGCCCGCTAAATCAAAAACAAACGAGAAATTTTTCAAAGCTTCAATATGGAACATCAAAGCAGATCTTTGAGACATTGGTGCCCAATCCTGGAAATTTTATTTTCCAAGACAGCTCCATATTATCTACAAATATGCTGAGCGTGGCAGCCGGCTCTGCCTTCTTGCTAAGCTCGGTCCTTACTGATAACGATATGATCTTAGAAAACGCTAATCGTCTACCATCTTTGTGCTGTGGCTAACTGTGATAATTGTGAATTACCAAACACTGTGTAGTGTTTTACAACATTTATCACTAATTGATTGCGGAGAATACAGTTTCGTCTGCGTTGGTCGTTAGTGTCTTCACTTCTTGATGTTAGGAGCTCTGGGTTGAAGTTTGTTTGCATCAATGCTTTCATCTCTGGATTCGGTGTTATTCGAGAACATCGCACTTACTTTGGGTGAGCTTATGTAAGCAAGCTTTCAGAAGCTTGGGGTATTGAACGATGGCAGAAATTCTTCAAACCCAAGATTGCTTTCTGCCCTCCGGTCTAAGATAGCACGCAATAGTTGAAAATTACTCGTCCTCCGTCCTAGGAAGGTTTAATAACCTCTAGAGCGGTCTCATGGCCCAAGAACGTTGGTTCCGCTTAGCCGAGTTCCCAGTTACCGGAGCGAGAAATTATTCAACTTCCAGGTGTACTTTAGAACGTCAGAGTGAAATAGCAAATATGACCGGCTGAATTCGATAAGACGATTAGTAAGTCATGTCTCACGGCGGCTGCGCACCGTGGGGTTTTGATGTTCAATATGACCTAAGGTTATATGAGGGCCCTCTAGCTTTTCAATCTTTTGCTTCGCCTATTTGTTAGTTTCCAAAGGTTTCGGTAGAAAGCTATATTCAGCTCCGCTCAAATTTCTGTTCAATTGAGCACTGTTGCTGCCACTGTCGCTGTTTGCTATTTGATACGGTCTGCCGCAGTAAACTAATCCCATTCCGACTACTTGTTATTTTGTTCTTATAATCGGGGTTCATGGACGTCGGGTGGTCCCGTGTAACGTGAATTGTAGGACTGGTTAAACATTATCCGAAATGACTTTTCTTATTGGGCGATCGTAACAGTTTTTGACCGTCTTTGTTCAAAGCTATTTAGTAAATGAAAAATTCCCACCTGGAAACCGAAGGCTAACCGTGCCGACAAGTGTTTTTCTCGCAAACCATTAGAAGTACATTAGTGCGGCTCGTTATCATCGTCATTTACTGCAACTTGACGTTCCCATTTTTCTCCTGAAGGCCCCATGTCAGATGCTCCTAACGGTGGCGTCTGGAATCGTGCCAGGTATAGTTGAAAAGCCAGTCAGCTCAGCCGTACTGAACGATCTTTTGGATGCTAGGAGCAACGTTTCACTAGTAACAGTGAATATAGCCAGCAGGGTTGGTCTATGCAGAGCCAATTAGTGCCCAACTACTTCTATAGGCGCCTCTTCGGTTACAGTGCCAGGGTATCATTTCGCATTAATTCGGCTGATGGTTAGGAGACAATGGACGTAAAGTAAACCTAAACTAATGATTCAACTCTGGGTGTTTCGGCAGCCCTGTCGGACAGCAAGGTTTTGCTTAAATAGAAATACCTACAGGGTATATCGTTCGGCTGTCTTCCGAATGTCGAAGTGGAAATGTTTTTTTGGATGGATGCGCAGTCGGTTCACTGGGTGTTATATTGATTGAACTGGGCTAAAAAAAATACACGTTCGCCGATCGAACCCCTTGAGCTGGGTCTTACGAGGTCCGTTGAATAACCATCGCAGACGAGTCCATAGACAACCGAGAGAGATCAAAGAAAATGTCAGGATGTTCCAGGACAAAGATATTTTCGAGACAAGTTCAGTCGACACCAAGCCATCGACTGAAGAGGAACGTGCCAATGATGCCCTGAAAAGGTCGGTAAAAGTGAAGGACGAACATATATGCGTGAACGTACTTTGAAGAAATGTTAACTCCCTGGCCTATGAAATCAAACTTAGTCCTCCTGTGGCTTGACTCCACTGAAGAATGGGCTGAAGCGAGGGAACGAATTTAGAGTGTAGTATGGTACAGTCATTGGTGGTTACTTAAAGGAAGGTTACTCCATACCGGCCACATCACATGGTCTAGGGGCTCTGTGTTGGTATCTTCCTCATCATGCAGTGTTTAACCCCAAAAAGCAGCCGTTTTTGACCGCAGTGCTAGGTTTAGCGGTTACTCGTTGAACTAGGATCTCTTTCTCGGTCACCGATTTTTGGTCAGATTTTTTGGATACTACTAAGTATTAGACTAGGTTCTATCGCTACATAAGCTGGTACGCAGGAGATTTTCTCACAAGTACGAGTCCTCGAAAGGCATCAAGATGCACTTTGTTCTTCGGAGTATAAAAATGGGGATCCTGAAGGGAGATTTCCAGAGAGCTTAAACTAACTGTTCATCCATCCGGCACGGTTTCTTCCTCGTTCTGCACAAGCTTTGCGTCAAAAGAATTTGCCATGTTGTTTAGACATGCGTACCCTTTGGCTATCTCTTAGGCAGCGCCCAACATTTTCTATGTATATGACGTCCCCAGGTCAGTAGCTGATAAAAAGGAAGCCATTAATTTGGTTGAGGGTAGTTCTGATCCGCTACGACAGGGAGTTTTAATTTGATTCTTTTGGTAAGTAACAGCCGAAGCGTGTTTTCCAGGATGCCTTGTGACGCAGGATGTTTGCAGGTTACTTTCATGGAGTTTACACCGTTACCCACTTGCCCACTTCAGGTCTTTCTGTGGAATGTTGCGCGAGATATTTTCTGGATTGTAGAAATTCTCCATGCATGCCTATGGCCTTGTTTTCGCAACTGTTCTATTTATGATCCCAACTGATGGATAGGTCCCTAATCACTTCGATTAAGGCTATCCTTGTAATATTTTTAAAGCAGGGTCTAGTTTTGGAAGTGCTCTTCAAGTATGAGGTGCTAGCTTGGTGGCATCAATGCCCAAAGGTGCTAGAACGGACCAGCCACATTCAGCTACCAAGTGGTATGTCCAGACGATGGAAAAAACATCGGAGCGAGTGGAGTTGCATACGTTTTGCACGGCTTTCGAAGTGGGATAAGGAGCTTTGGCCTGCCTCTAGATGATTCGAGATATCAGTCCAAAATTTTCCGAGGTTATTGGTAAGTAACTACGCTATTCCAGGGTTAGAACTGACAGCCTTAAGGCTGGCGGTTGGACTGCCCAGGCTAATCCAGAAAGAAACTGAGAAGCCGATCCAAGGGATTTTCTTATGGATGGCTTATGCGATTGTGAAGCAGTACATCAAAAATGAACTCTCAATTCTCTAAGTTTGTAAACCACCAAGTTGTAAAAATAATTGAGAGGTCTACATCTCTTCGGTGGTAGCGACAATTCTGCCATGTTGGCCTCGAGGGGAATCGGCAGGCGCAGCAACCAAGACAGGCTTTGGTTTGAGAACCCCGTAGATTTTATTGATGTGTGATTTGTTGTAATAAGATTTCTCGGCGGAATTGACCCAAGGAAAATTGATGGCCATAGAATTTAAATCCGAAGGACATGTGTGTTTGATTACAGAACGTCCCCAATTGCTGCGGTTTAAATGGTCTCCTCCTGGATCACATCTTGAAGTACGTTGCATGAATGCTCAGGTTTAGAAAGTATTTGGCTGTCTGTTTAAAAATATGTTGCAATCGAGTCTGTTGACTGCAAGCGAGATACGAGGAAGTCATCCGTCGGTAGTGTTGTGCGCTCGGCGTGAATGTTTCCCAAATGAATTACCAACGCTCGAGGAAGAAAGCCCGGAGGACGCGCGTACGCTAAAGCACGGTCATCCGCGGCGTCTTAACACCATCATGATTTGGGAGCGGTTGCGTGTTGGTGGTCGGTTGCAATGGTCTGGTTCTTCAGAGGAAGCTAAGCATCTGATAACACTACCTAACAAGTACCTAGTCATGAAGCTGATCGTCAGATATTATCACAACTTAGGAGGACATGTTGGGACGGACCAAGTATTAGCCGTTACCTGGAGGCGGATCCTGGTTTTTCACGGCCGATCTGCCGTCAGTAGAGTTGTGGGTCGCTTTCTTATATGTTGAACAGAATCGGTGCGACCGTGCGCACAGCGGATGGCATGGCTGGCCCGTTGGCGCATCACGTCTGCTGGTCATGCGTTTATCCTTGTATGGGTAGACTCCTCTGGATCTCTATCAGTTAGGCATGGCAGATCTGAAAAGAAGCGTTACTGAGTGCCCAGCCGCCAACTATGGAGACACGCATTCATTGTCGACTGACGCTCTTATACAAGCCCTTTTAGACGAGGAAAGCCGAAAATAATTATCAGCAATTACGGCATTAACTTCAAAGGCGTTTCTAACGAATTCCGTCTTTGTAGTCGCGAATTGCCGCAGCTAAAAATAAGAATGTTTTTGTCATATTATAAGCAAGAGTAGAATTTGTACCTCCCGAGATGGACTCTAAGAAAGAATGATTCGACCAGTTCCAAAGATCCCGCTTGCCATTTCGCACAGCCAGCGACTAACAAATGAAACCAAGCACCAAAAGGATATTCTGCAGCCTGCTGTTTTTCCGACTAACCATAGCGCCGGCCTAGATTCAGATTAATTCTTATTCCAACGGCAGTTCAGTTTTTTAATCCACATACATCAACATCCTTAAGATCTATATGTTCAGGACTAACACGTGAGATAGCACTGACTGGACTAACAGATCTAACGTCTAGTGAACCGTCATGACCAAAAGCTGAATTCGTGAGTTGCAGGGATGCTACCTGCCTATTCCTAAAAAATTCTAATCCTATACTTGGCATTTCGATCTGTTCATGCCCAGAACAACCAATTAAAGTACTGCAAGATTTCCATATCATTATTTATGCAACATGTAACGAAATTGATGCAAATTCCAAATTAAAACACACGACTGATCTGCAGTACCGAATTAAACAATCATCAAACTGTGCAAAAATACAAACGTGAAGTATGCAGTCACTGCAACAGTGCAGCGAGAACTAAAGTCCCACGAGGCAGCTTTCAGCAGACTGGTGCAAAAGATGGTACTGAAGTTTCAGGAAACCAACCTGATCATAATTATATTTTACAAAGCATGTTTCGGCGCAACAGTATCTGCACAAGCGCATTCCTACCAGAGACCAAATTCTATTAGTCCGATATGCTCATCCTGATGAATTCTTTGCAATTGATCGATTCAAGAACAACTTTACAAGTTGCAGCTCCGCCTTTGCGAAAAAAACAGGGTCAGTTATTAACCGCTTTTTCCTTCCCCAGTCCAGCATGTGGAGTTCATTGTTTGTGCAACAGGTGGTCATACCCATTCCTTTCTAGGCCAACGTGAAAGCTGAGAATTAACAGCGAATCCAGAAGGTTCACTCATCCGTCATTATAGATCTTTTGATCTGTTTATCTCAAATCACTGCGGCAATCCTTGGCTACTTAATTAAATTTCTCTCCTGGTTTTCAACGGAAATCTAACCAGTCAGATAGCATATTTGCTCTGGGTCATCTGTGAAACTGACCAATATATTAGAGCGAGCTTACATTTGTCCCTGATTATTAGGCAAAGATCGAGACCTAGTGACCTCACAAAGTTAGAACCGAGAGGCCACATGGCTAGGTCCAAGAGATTCGATAAAATCTGTCTCGTCGATATACGCTCCTGTGCAGATGAGTATTGCCAAGATCCTCCCGTAGCTTCTCTAGCCCCACCCTAGCAATACTGATATAAGTCAGCTATTATCTGCCCCTCATCGTGGAGTAAGCTCTCGATCTGTTAGTTAAACTATCGGAAAAGTGTAAAACAATCACGAGGTAAATAACCAAACCAAGGTGATTCCTACTGTGATGATTCTAAACTGTAGATCAAAGGCTCAGCTGTAGTGCGACAGTTACACAGATATTTATCAGACCATAGAATACCAGTTTCCTCCCTTTCACAAATCTTTTTAGAACTCATGTCTTGAATAGTCGACAACTGGAGGGTTGCAACAAATTTCACCAATAAACATCCAACCACTGCCATGGGTTACCTCGGGGCATCCAGTTTACAAAACAACCCCTGTCAAGTTTAAAGCCTGCACAGCTCTAACTCGAAGCTTAATGTACCCCACTTTCAACTGTGCATTCTAACTTCAGTTGGACATATGAGAAACACTAGTCAACGTTCGTGATTTCATTCGGAGACGTTTGCGAAAGATAACCCGATTGAAGGATGAATACATCGAACACCTCAGTTCCCATGTAATCAATCATGGGCACGTAAATGCCGAGAAAACAAAGAAAATCTGTAGAAATGAGAATAGCACAGTCGGAGCACAAACGAGTTCAAAAAATACGAAGGGCTGGTATAATTCGTACTAAGAGATGAAATTTCGCAGTAGCATTACATAGTCCAAAATAGGCAAAACTCAAGAACAATCTGTAACAGAAAGAAACACTGGCGTTACCACCAAACGCAAGAGCTCCGGTCCGAGTGAAGTCGACCAGAGATTCCAAACTTCATCCGCTCAAGAGTAAACTTCACGCGTTCCGGTTTGGTGCGAAACCCAAGGGATAACAAGATCGGTTCGCAAATTCTACGGAAATAATCGTGAATTAAAAATTATGTAC
>LUCM01010142.1:117011-176882 GCA_008360955.1 Fasciolopsis buskii | reverse complement strand
TTGTGCCGATGAACATCCAAACATATATAGGGGCAAAAAACAAGGAGCCTATTCAGGGGGATCTGAATAAAGTTTTTACCAGTGGTCGATGAGATGAGATCTTCCGTTGAACCAGAGTAGGTGCCAGCGGCTCACGGAAGGAGAATTACAAAAAAAAACGTCCTTCGGTATATGGGTAAACCTGAGCACCTGAGAACTGAGTCGCGTTGGAACAAACGCAACAAGCAGAGGGGCTCGAGATAATAATGAGTGCTGACTTCGCACCTAGTCAGCAATGTCAGAAGGTGGTCAAGATGGCATGGTGTGCCCTACTCCAACTTAAAAGAAGGCCTAAAGTTCTTCCGCCGTTGTTCAAGACTTTTGTACGATCGCACCGGGAACAATGCGTGCGGGCATGGAGACCACATTTGTTGAGATAGTGAAATGCTGGAACAGATTCAGCGTGCTTTACACGGTGATTTGGAAATTTGAAGCACATGGGATACGACCAGAGGCTGAAGGCGCCCGGCTTGCACTCCCTGAAAAGACGTAGAGAAAGAAGATAATTATTACACGCCTTCAAGGTCATTAAGGTTCTGGACGAGATGCGAGATCACCGTGGGGTCCTATTCCAGATAAGGAGGAACGATACGCTTAGGGGGAACGGAAAAACATTTGTGCGAGAACACGTGACAACCGGTTTGAGAAGTAAAACAATTTGCTATACCAGTGGTGAATGACCAGGGGACTAATCGAGGCTGGATCGGTGCGTGAATTCAAAGGGGGGCCAGGCAATGCACAGGTATCAGGAGAGGACAATATGTGGATAGTGTAGCTGATATGGTCGAGAGGAAAGCATCCCAATAACTGTTTTCTCTTTGTAAGAACTGAATTAAAGAGCATCTCTTCACACTCTGGAGCCGTAACTGGACTGAAACGAGCTGAGGAGACCTTCTCCTGGTTGTTATGACAACAAGCGCGGTTATTCAGTTCAAGGGTGTGACCTAGATCGTGCTTCAGCTCCAAATATTTACGTGTGGTTTTCCTCATCCTTGATTTAATTACCGTCACAAGGTGGCTGGAAAAGTTAAATTCAAAAATTCTTTAAATTGAAATTTATAAGCAACACTTGTACTGATGGCGACGTGTTAGGAAGATAAACCCATTCAGTTTGAAATATATTCCACGATTTTTGGTAGTTTGTGTTTATATCATTTGATGTAGCGACAAAAACACTCACTGAGTTCTACTGTTGGTATTCCGTTATTGGTTTCGCATTTTTTTCTCAAACGTGACTGATTATGATCCTATAGCGGAACATTTATTTGTCTCTATCACATGCCTGGTTAGCCAAACTTCGACCGCCCAGCACAGTCAACATTTGCGCATTGCTTACGCACGCCCCGCTTTTGCGCTTCTGTCAGGATATACTCAACCGGCTACCATTTCCGACTGTCTTTTCTTTGTACCGGTCAAGTATCAGAGTTGTCAGCACTTAAATCGTACATGTCCCAGTAGGGGTGACGCACAAGTGGTCAAAACGTTTAAGGGCAAGCAAACGGTATACAATATCCGCGTTAGGACAAACTATGTTATAACCCCGCCTCCCCAAGTGTTTCGACCACAAGGGCAGTGATCTACCTGGTTTTTTTAAAAACTGCCCCGCAATTTACTAAATCTGGAACCCACAGATAGAATTTACGTAGTGGAGATCTCCATTATACAGCTTATTACTCGAGTTGTAGCCTTCAACCACATCGGTTGTTATAATTGGCCTACAAGCACAAACGGTTGAGTAGAATATTTATTCGTTTCTTTCATCAAATCGGTGACGATAAAATTAAAAGGTCAAATGATTTAATTTTTCTTTTGCCAAGTTCGCACAATGGTGTAGACATGCTTGCTCTTTTGTCGCCATCTCTGTTGTTCGTTGTTCTTTGATTGGAGGCAAAATTATTGTACCCAAGTGAATCTCATTGCCGACCATTCTTGCATTCCCTATCGGAGCGATTTGCACCACTTCACTGGTAAATAGTCGTCCAGCAGTGACTGTAACCCGCAGTAATCACCCCCTTCTACAGTAACTGGGACTCAATTTCCAGAGGAAATGTGATAAGTAGACTTCAGGATTGCTATTGTAGACGCAAGTCCTCTGACTCGGTTACAGTCGCACACTGGGGACTTAGCTTTCAACCCGAGTCCTAGTCCACCCTGAATGACGCTCCAAACGCAAGCTCGGCGGTAGGCCGCAGGAAATAACCCGGTCAGTTATAACTTATCTTCATAGCTGAGCCACCGTAGCTCCACAGTGTGGAAACTGGCGACCTTATGTACTCGTTTCAACTTTGTGAACTCCTTAGATGTACAAGAGAACGCAGAAATTCCTTAAAACTTCAACATTTGGCGTACAACGTCAGTGCACATTATTTGAAAGGCGTTATACGGCAAGGAGAGCAGAGCCACCGATTCTATCCGTGTGGGCAGGTGACGTTAACTAAAAAACAACCGTTACATTCAGACGACATATATCGTCGTATTTTTTTAACAGAGAATCTCAAAAGAAGAAGCTCCAAGCACCGCATGTCTTTTGGCGGCCCACATGCAAATGCTCGTATTTTTCTTAGCGTCCTTGCAACTGACATGTTTTTGGCCAGAAGTTGATGCTTTTCAGTTCTTCCTGTAATTGCTCCCGGTCTCTAATTTCCTTCATTATTTGCCAAAGTTTCAGGTTCCCTGGGTAAACCAAAAACGGAGAATTTGTGACCTGTGGTAAATCGTTTGTGAACATCAGGCGTAGCAGTGGTTCCAAGACATAGCCTTGCAGTACACCACTGTCTACCCCGTGCCAGGAGTAATACCAGTCGGAAACCTTCGCACAAAGTTCTTAATCTAACGGAGCAGTCCTGCTGGAACTCCAGCGGATTTCAACTTTGCGATAAGTTTGTGACGCGGAACATTATGGATTGCCTGGCGTAAGTCGACGCAGTTGACATCCGTCAGAGAGCCCTTTGTCATTGATGGAACCAGCGCTCACGAGCCAGAAGACTGGATAAAAGGAAATGTTCCTTCTGAAGTCCATGATTCTTGGAACTAAACACCTGGTGATTACGCAGGTGTTCGCCCAAGTGGATGAAAAATAACTGTTCCATTAGTTTCCCACCCACGCAAATGGGACTCTTGTGGCGGCAGTTGGTCGCCAGCGACGCGATTTCACGCTTAAACAACGGCACCACCGTACTTCTTTGGTTAATTTGTTGCGGTTCCGGAACACACTAAATAGTTCCGCTGAAATCTGTTCGCTCATAAAAACGAATCCCAATAATAGGCGACGACCTTGCGCCAGGCGGCTCATATTTACAGAGTGCACAGGATAAATTGTAAACCAGACTGTTTAAATCCCGTTTTATTTACTGTTTTAAGGGACTTGCGCTATTTGGATACCTGAACTCTCATCTTTGGTTCCTTTTTGACAGCGAGACCTTCTAGACTAGGCTATGTGGAAATCAACGCTCAATGGAAACTTTCATGGATAGCTTTTCAGTTGGATCTGTTGTTTGATCGGCCGTTTACCTGTCGTGTTTAAATGCCTTTTGTGTTTGCTAACATAATGCTGATCGTTTTTGCCCTCTGTCATTGCGTTATATACTAGACAAAGCTTAGACTAAGAGCATTCAATTCCAATTGCAACTATGGGTGGATATCTTCCGAACCAAGCATAAGACAAGTGATCGCCTCAATTTCCCCAAGTATATATTTGTGCCATGTGTTCCTGGTGTACAACGTTTCGCTTATGATAGAAGCAAACTTAAGAGTTTCCCAGTTCAAAAGAGGGCTTTGACATTCAGAAGTGCTTAAAGTATAGGCTTTATTCGATATACAAAAAAACAACGGAAGCTAGAAAGTGACAAAAATCAGGGCAACGGAAATGTCGCAGAAAATTACAAACAGAACAAGACATTCATTCCCACGAATAACTGAAAGAGAGGATTGCTCCTTTTTGAAAGGACTGTTCCCAAATTCTCTGTCCCAGGTTTTGTGGGTAAGAACGTTGTTATACCTTCACTAAGAGATGTGTGTCACATTTTACAGCATGCTTACCTGAAATTGATACGTATGTGGCTGGTGTGACAACTGGGTCCAATTGTTTTGAGATGTCACAATTGATGTTTGGTGTGCAGTGATGCTCAACTTTGGAAGCCGATGTTTTGCTCTTTTCGAGATGATCAACTATCAATGGTTTTGAGACGTGGTCATTAAGTGCCAAATGTTGTTCACCAGTCCATCAGATAAACGTAAATGAGAGTACCTCAAATTGCATTCCAGCAACGGTGTCTTCTTTACCAAGGTATTTCATTCCGTTGATTTTACAGAAAGCACATTAGGATGGGCTCTGAACTACCCAGTCAGCTGGGAATTGATATTCGGGGCGCGGAATTCCTGTTATAAAAAATCGGTATTCGTGAACGACTGAGTTTGTAGGTAAGCACAGCAGCGGCCGCATGCAGTGAAGGGGACAGTCTTCTACTGACTAATAGGCATATCCCTCGACTGAGCTGTCAAATCAATAGTCCTCTAAAGGATTCCACTGAAACCTCAAACCTGGGACTTGCAGGAATTCGCCCCGTTAGAGACAGCGATATGGTTGTGGAGATTCTCCAGTTGGTCAAACGTGAAAAGAGCCTTTATGGGAGTAGACATAATGGGTCGTACCTAAAATCGCAAAGAAAATAGTTGAACATTAGATAACACTAGCAGCTGCTACATCAGGAGAGACGTATGAGAAGGGGAGTCGAGGATATAAAATTATGAAGGCGTAATGGGTAAATTCATGCAAAGCAGGCCAAAGTTTGTGCCAGTCGTGGATGCAATGATCAAATCCTTGCCCCCTAACAGCTGTTGGAGCATTGTTGTGCTTCCCAAAGGCCAACGATCATCACGCTCTCTGACATCTGCACAGCCTTTGCTTTTGTTGATAAATCTGAACTGTGACACCGTTGTTTGCGAAATGGAGTATCTTGGAAGTATGTATCTGACCTCAAAGAGTTGTATCGTCATACATCGTGTCAGATTAGGGCTTATGGCCAGCTTTCGTCACTCTTTATCGTCTCCAGTGTGGTGCGACAGGGCGATCCTCTATCCCCATTTCTATTCAACTTTGTCATAAAAGATGTTCCGCGGAGAGGTTCATAGGGCCTTTTAGGCGGTGAAGCTTAACACCTTCCAGGGAAAAGGTTTTGCTCTGGAGTAGACCCATGGCATTGCTTTGCTAAGTGACGGTGCACAGCTAAATCAACGCGCGTTAGACTGCATAAAAATAAATTTATCCAGATACGGCATGTACTTTTAACTTTCAAAATGCAAGGTAATTCTACAGTAGTCCAATGAGCCTCCACGTGCACTCACACTTTGTACTAAACAGTGAGAGGTAGGAAGTGGATTTACTTACCTCAAGACTCTTATCACACCTGGTGGAGGTGTTGAGAAGTAAGTCATGTCACGGATCACGAAATCCAAAGCAGCTTTTGTGAACCTGAATCACTTGTGTCTTCGCCATGATATCCGGCTTTCTCTGAATAGCAGGGTGTACGATGCCGCAGTTCGAAGTGTTCTGCATTACGGATGCGAGACCTGGCCTCCATGTTGATGATGCTCGGCGAACTTTTATGTTCGACCGATGATATCTCAAAAACAGTGCTCGTTTCTGATGGGAACATCAGGCGAGTGCTGACGAGTTGAGGTGTCCTGTACTGAGTACACATAAGCGTCCTCTAACTGAGGTGATCGCTTTATTTCGCCTTCGGTGGCACAGGCACATATTTTGCAGACCTGCCCATTGTCTACCTTTTTGTGCTCTTCTTACACGTGCTGAAGAATGCTGGAAGAATTGACGTGGCGGTCAGGTTATTATTTGGGGTAGAGGTATGAAGTAGTTAGCTTCGGCTTTGGCCTCGGTTAGTGCTTCGCGTCTTTCTGGTTGGGGCACAAGAGATGAGGAATATTGTTGATTGGCGAAATTGGGAGATCTGCCTCAGAACCGAAGTCAGTGCTGCAGTTGCTGCAAGACATGCCCTTAAAATGCTTCCGTCTTATTCGTGCACCAAAAACAACATGAAATCACGAAGTGTTTTTCGTTGCCTCCCATTGCTTTTATTACTTGCTCACTTCCTTTCTTTCCGTATAAATCCACTTACATTATTTTGCGTTTGGCCATTATTGTTTTGATCCGGTGTAAAAAATATACATGTATATGTAGTTTAATTGACCTTATTGGCTGTTTGACAAAATTTTGATTTAAGGTGTTAATTTCTCCTACTTTGAGGGTAAATGTGCACCTACAAGTCGTCGCAAGTGTGGTTGTCTGTAAGTTTTCGCGACCACGGACATTTACTTTACTGCAGTAAAATATCACATGTCGTGGTCCAGAGCAAATGAAAAAATAAGTTGCACTGGGGAACGTGCGCCGTTTCTAAAACTGTACCATGCAGCTCCCATAAATCAGAAGGAACATTATCTAGCAGAACAAGCCCTAACATGTGAAGATATTTATTTATTTACACCAACTAGACCGTCTTTCACCATTTATTGATCTCTTTTTAAAGTAGCTAGGTTTTGAAACAATGGCTTTTTGTCTCCGCTTTGCACACTGGACTTCAACAGAGCAATGGAAACCAAATTTACCGATCACCGGACCTACCAGAATCCCAAGGGGTATTGAATCCGCAGTCTGAAGTGATCAAAAGTTCTGAACTCTAAAGTGCCAATTGCCGACTGCAAATTGTCATTGAATGATCTTTTTAAATTCGTGTCCCTCAAAGCAAGCTTTCTGATCAAATTCTTAGACCTTAGACACTAATACTAACCCTTGCTTCATAGGGAGTATCCATTATAGTGAAGAGTTCATATAGGATTCGTGAGTTGCGGTAATCAATCAATGATACAATGAATTGGAAACCTTACATCTATGCAGATGATCTACATGGCAATTTTGTTTGCCTGTCTTTTGTCCTGTTTTCTTTTGTGATTCTGTTTACACTTAATATACGTGCATTCAACGTCCCAATTTGTCTCAATACTGAAAGACTCTGATTTCTATTATTTTTAAAAAAAATATTTGAGATAAATTTATATAAATGGAGTTCTTACTGGTCAAGAAATTTTACTGCGAGTCGCGTGGCAATTCCAGCAACTTACCGATGTACACCTTGGCCTATGAAACATGGGAAGCTGCAAAATACCGCCCACTTAAATAACTTCAGCACCGTCTCTATACGAAACCTTGTCAATCTTTGTTCTTTCTCCATAACTTAGGAAGCAGTAATCCATGATGATATTACTGCTGGAGGGAGAAATAAACTGGACGCAATACCTAAGCCTAAGTTTTCATTTCACTCAGCTGCATCAAATAACCACGCACTCGTTTAGATACGGAAACAGGCTATTCCGGTTAGAACGCTTGAAACTTTTGGAATAAATGTGTTATATGCCTTCAAAACCAAAATGCGGTCCCCCTTTCGTATATTAAGTTTGTCCTAGTATTTTTTTCTTTCCCCACTCCTTGCTGCTCAGGTGATCTGGTTTTGAGTGCTCGTGGTCGAGGTGGCACTGGAGACGCTCTGAGCGTTTGAGCCGGAGGTGTGCTGTTAAATTTGGTCCCAGTCAACAGCTACTTGCATAGAGCTTGGTTGTACGGTTTTGTATGCGTCAACAATACCCCATTGAAGCGTCATCGTTTGCTCATTGTACTTGCATATGCTGCCACTAAATGCACCTTTCCCGAGGCTAAACTCTAGCTCTTCTGGGATGTATCCTGATTTACGCAAAGTATGCAATCAACAAACGTTGTGTTAATTACTGGCGATTGTAATACCTAACTTACTTAGCAGAGACACAAATGCGCACCAGATGTCCATGTTTTCGCCAGCCAGTGGAACCGAAAACCATGAGCACCCCATCCAAATTTCTGACGAACGCCAAGTTTTGCTATGAGAGCGACATTGGCCTACTCGGCATTGGACTTAGATTAATCACGTTGCCATTGGTCAGGGATGGTGTGTATCAGCAAAGAATCATCGATCCTTCCAGTCCACAATTGTGGACTCAGACCACGTTTTGGTCCGAGCTAGCTTTCGTTTGTGCACAGCCTGTGGTCACATGAACACGAAGACCATTTGTCCTGCACAGCCGATCCTAGGTGATAATCCCCGAGTATATTCCTTGTAGAGGCTCACAGTCCGGCTGTCATCTTAATGAGGTGCCCAGGATCTGAGAGCTTATTTGAAAGTAGATTAAAGAAGCGATACGAACCTAGTAAACAGGGATACCTTTGATCTCAGTTAATCTTTTGAATGCTACCAGACCCGACTCTCCTGGAGCCACATAAAGGAGCACCTACACAACTAGAGTGTCGACTTATTAGGACCCCGCTAAATGACCGCGGGCAATGGTGGAAATGAAACTATGGGGAACTGAAAAAGGTTGATGCTATTGGCAATATTCCAAACATCTGCTGATTGAGTGGAAATGCCGACCTACGAAAGTTAAACGTATACGAAGTAGACCATAAACTCGAGGGTCACTGATTTGCTGTCAGCAGCGTTAACCGAAGCGTTGAAAAAAGCACTTCGAGAAAAATTTTAGTCGGCATAAGACAGCAGCAGATGTTTTACTTATGTCTGAAAGTGAAAGAGTTCCAGCGTATAATAATCTTCCGGAAATAATGTTTACGAGGATTGTAAGCTTTCTAAAAGTGTGTAGAGCAGCTAGATCATACGAGACATGTGTTAACGTCAGAGTTAACAAAACTTCTAGGATCAATCTTAGCAACAGAGCAGATGTTTAAGGTATCGTATGAGTAGGTAATTGTATCAAACTGCAAGTAAGATGAAAGGTCCTGGTATAAAAATCACAGATTAACTAATTTGCGAAGTATCTCTTCAAAACTTCCAGCGGAAATTATCCTCCGCCAATCGCTTAAAACTCGAAGGGATGTACACGAAAAAATGATCCAGTTTTTGGTTCACTTGGATTGGTCTCGATCGAATTTTCACTCTAACACAGATTTTAGAACATGAGCATAATTTTCACAGGCTTACAATCCCCGTTTTTCCTCCGCCTGTAGCCGATGTTTTACCCAGTTCATCATGCAGTTCTGTGATACTGTCTCACTGAATGGTAGGCCAAAGAAATCTATTTAACTTATCCAATCTCTGTGTACATATAGTCAAGGCGGGAACCACCCTGAGAGTTGGTATCTGTCAGGGTTTTCTCTTTTAATATTTCCTTTCCAATTTTGACATTCAGATTATTGTGAATTTTTTTCTGTTTTCCCAGGAGATTAGCAAAATTGATATCTGATCAAATGGGAAACTGTTTGACTTAGAAAATGCAAACGACGTTGTGCCCCTAAGTAAAGACCCAAGTAAGTTGTGTTTTTTTTAATTGTCTTAATGATATTGCAGGTATTTTTGGAAGTGTTATGTCTTCTCAACCTGTAAAATACTGTTTGAGGACTGAATTGGCTCGAAGCCGAACCTTGTATCTAACGGAGGAGAATTTGTTGAGGCAGTTATGTTTAGTTTCCTGAATAGTTGTATCCCATCCGGGGATCTTTCATCGGGTTTGGTATCGTTTTAAATGCAGAGGGCAGGATTTGCATTTACTAACTACGGCGTCCACGAACGGTCCATTTCACATACTGGTAGCAAGGTTGATCGCCACCAGAAAGCTGAAAGGCGTAATTTTTAAAGGCGAAAATTGTGTAAAGGCTTTATATGTTTGAACACAATCGGCTTTATAGTATTTGTAGTTTATGGTGGGTTAATTTTATGCATAAAGTAGAGGTTAGAACTAAAGTACTGGGTCAGAACTTTAAATGAAGAACTGAATACGAGTAAATTACAGTGGTTCCTAATGTCCATGAAAAGCCCACCTTATTTTACACTGCTTTCTGAGACGAGTAATGGTTGGAAGGTGGTTCGAGGCGGTTAATCTATGATAAGTCAAAGAGATTCGGGAAGCTTAACTGTTAGACTAATTTCTGCAAGTCTGGCTGGATTATCTGGTTTGGGTGTAATGGATCCTGCGGTGCGGCGGCCTGTTCAGTGCCGCACTTGAAGGCGTTTTTGCATTCATAATGACTTCTGTTTCATAAGATTCTTTAGTTTATCATCTTGAAGCTGATCTTTTGCTGGTTTTCCAAACCAAAGCCCTGTGATGTAATTTAATGTTTGTGAAGGACAAAGTGGTGCACAACAAGGTTACCGGATCTTTCAGTCTTTGAGTAACATTTCATTACGTTCACGTCGGGCTACCAGACGTACTTTGATGTGCTTGCTGATAACCGCCGTAGACTAGTGTGCGTCAAGCCGGTTGAGGTCTGGCATAAATCCTTGTTTTCATAATACGATATGTCAGGCCTCAACTAATAAAGCCAGTAAAACGTAAGACATTACCGAGTCGAACAGTTTGTCGTTATGTACTAGTAGTGTTATAATTAATTAGAACCTCATCCTCCTGGATCCACCGTTGGTTTGAACAAGGTGGATACCGGATGGCGTTTCGCTGACTTTGCCGTCCGAATTTCTCACTGCTGAGAAGATAA
Source organism: Fasciolopsis buskii (assembly GCA_008360955.1). NCBI lineage: Eukaryota > Metazoa > Platyhelminthes > Trematoda > Plagiorchiida > Fasciolidae > Fasciolopsis > Fasciolopsis buskii. Next base: position 166,303 of record LUCM01010142.1, on the reverse strand, counting down.
CGATGAAATGAGCACCGGAGCAACAACCAATTTTTGTTTCCTGAATGAAAGCAATCAAGACTAAAAAACCTCACTGATGCATCTCATTTAAATATACCTGATGTACTTCAGTTCATTTCGCAACGTCAGCCCGGTTTGGTCCTGTAAACTTTGGTGGAATGTATCTTTGACCTAAGTTCGGCTAAAGTCCGTAGAGATATAAGCTGAGGTAAAACTTTGTGACAGCTGAATTTACACAAATGTCCAAGTCTCACTGCAAACAACCAATTTTTGAGTGGTATCTAGTCAGTATCTCTGTATCGGCCTTGCAGCTGAGAGCTAGAAGTAAACCGCAACTAAGGAGTTTCTAACGTGTGTTTTTAAGCATCTAGTTGCGGTTCTAAAGCAATCAATTCATGGTAGCAAAGAGGGACAATGAAGGGTGAAGGGAGGAAAAACAGTTTGTCCATGGTTCATCAAACATGTTAACTATACCAAACTGCTCCTCAGCGTCATCATTGTCCATCAGATCCATGTCCCGCCTGTAGTAATTGTACAGCCCGACTGTCAAAACCTAAGTAGGAGTTTGTTTAAGAGCTCCGTCCCAAGCATTTGGGCAAATTGCCTGATCTCCAAAGTAGCTGGTTTGGTAAAAAATCACTAAATCCTCGACACTGCTCCTTTTTGTCCATGGCTGCGTAACTGGTGAATATGACCCCATCGTATTCAAGGCCGACTACCGAAATGGCAACCGTTTTCTTACCTGAAACCAGAAGATCCATCAGGTGCCAGGGGAATTTGCTTTTTGGCATAAACAGAAGGCTCATAAGGCATACACTATCAGCCCAGAATAAGTTATGTCATGCATTAGGTAGATCATCAGTGTAGAAAATAGATCTTACAATGTACTCAGTAAAAAGATGTGAATTTCTACCCTTTGTTTGGGATATATTTTAGCTGTGTGAATGAACATTTTTAAACCTGCGTTGTCTATTTTAATTCAGTTATTTCAATCAGAAATGCTGAGTATATGAAGTTTCTTCGGTTAAATGAACAACTTGCTTCGAACAAATGTTCTATTTGCTTTTATGCAGAGCTATTTTTCTATTCCATCCCGTCCTTGTTGAGAAAAACATCCTTTATTTTTCATTTTATGGGAGAGTTATTACGAACTGTCCGTGAAAGCCTTTATTGTTTGGGTTACTCTCTCCTGCACAGATAAAAATTACAGCTCAGCAGACATCATGACTCAGGTTGGAGCAGCAAACATGGAAAATCTTGCCCAGTTGGAACTGATTTATTCAGAATGCCTGAGATCAAAAGAGACCCCGGGATCTGAATTCATCCGTAGTATGATCCAACGTGAATATGAACGAGATAAAGCGTGAGTTTCCCCAGACTATCAACAAAGGTTTTCTTCTTGACCAAGAACTTTATATATATATACACAAACATATATTTAGATACATATGCAGATATATATAGCTATTTGTCAACGGATCACAGTCATCGTTATCTATGAACTCTTCACCAAATAACATCGACGCACGCTCCTGACAATACAAGTAATATTCTGGTTTCATACACTTATTGGAATGCACGTATATGAGGGCAGTAATACTCGTAAATCCGGTTGTGCACTACCGTAAAATTTTTCTCACTCAGCCAGATGCTACTTTATTTACCGGTATAAGCCCGAAGCTTGCATTGCTGGTATGACATAAATGTCAACGACAATGTTACCGGTATCTGTTTTGTAAAGAAAAATAAGATACATGAGCTCTATTTCGTCCCGGAGACCTTTAATCAATTTCACCTCCCGTCAGTTATTACTTCTTCCCATTAATTTCAGTGGGACTGTCCATTTTAAGCGGACATAGACATTCTTTTATTGACCAAAATCGTAGTTTTTTATATTTTTATGATCAACAGTCAGGAACCGCCCAACCGACCTACTGCGTAATTAGTATGACGTCATCAAAGCTATATTGATCTTCGACCAAAGTAATGGATATATCGCAATTATATGCATTACCACTACAGTATCTCTTTTGATTGCTCTTTTGAACCCATATTTGTATTGTTTTTTCCAAAGATCCTAGGCTTTCTTATGAACAGTACGCAGCCTTCTCGTCAGTGGCCTTTAATGATGAGGCACATTCTTAGATGTCTTTATTTAGTTATTCCCACCTCATAATCCCCAGCCGTCATTACGGTTTACACCAACCGACGCCGATGATGTTTCTAACTCCGCCGTATCCCTGTGGCAAACCACGGTTCACTCACAACATCTAGAATAGTGATCTGGGCTTTGTCACGCAGACGATGCTTAGCAATGTCTATTTTACTGAAAGCAGTATACAATGATTGTTTCCTTCAAGTGATAGCCATTTGTATTACTAGGTGTTCTTTTAAAGATCAGCAACACAGTGCTGTCTGTTACCGACTTGAAAAATAGCATGCATAAATACATCAGATGCTTACATCCTGAACCAAATTTGATTCAGATTCACTGACAACGACTATCTGCACTCAAAGTGCGAGGACATAAATCGTCGTTGCTCATGCTGTGCCCAGGAAACATTATAAATAATTTGGAAAAGTTAACAAACGAATATTGCAATCGTGTTAGCCTCGTGTTGTGATTTCCTTGCTCGATATTGGTCCCAACTGCAAGCATGGCACTCAGGTAATCAAACGCATTATCACGAAGCGTTAATACAGACAGATTTTCGCAATCTTTCAAGCAGATTGATTAGTAAATGGGCATTTCAGCGATCAAGCAGTACAACACACCTTGCGTTTTTTATATTGTCATCCAAAAAAAACAATATCCCCAGTGCTAATAAAGCATACAAAATTTTGCTTCACCTTATCTATGAGGCATTCAAAAAGTCTGGATGTAAATTAATATTGTAATTACTCTACCAGAGTTGGCGGAGACCGGCCGAACTTTCTGCTCCAACCAGACGTGTGAAAAAAATCGCTGTGTGGCCTACGCTTTCCTGATGCAGTCCTTTTAACAATCAAATGATTCACAATACAGTGCCTTCATTCAGCATGGTGCCTGACTATGCATCTTATTGACAAATCAAACCTACGACTCAGAATTTGTTCAACAATAGCGCTTCCACATCGTAGGTCTGTCGAAGTAAATGAAAGCTATGCAAATGGGAAAAAAACAACCACAATTAATAAGTGGATCATCTTATTTATAAACCGTGCGAAATCCTACATATGCAAATTTTATATCAAATAATTTCAATAAAATGAGATGCAGTAGCGTCTTTGAGTCTGCCGAGATTTGACTTGCATTTTTATATTTCAAGAAATAAAGCATAACAGTTTTAGCGAAAGCCGTTCTAGTGAATTTGGGATGAAATCTTCGACGATTTATTTCATCCCGGAGAGTTTGGTCAGGGATGCTGATCATGATGATTTCTCGTGTTAGTTGTTGATACGCAACCAAGGACCGACAGCCCGCTTCTAAAATATTATGTCTGTTTTATGGTGAATAAGGGAACAGTATAAGTAGTTTTTATTGTAATTATCGTTCATGGTTTACCATGTGGATATGGCGTCTTATGAAAATACGAAGTGGTGCATGCCTGGTTGTTATATAAGCTAGAAATTTCAGGAAATGATGTCACAGTATACAGAGATCGGCGCATGGATCGTGTGATTATATTCAATATTTTGTATTAAGTCATTTACCCCTGACTAGCTTTATTCCTCATCACGCTCTATATGAGCTGCCAATAATAATCACTGGACTGGTATCTTAGGCATACACGCCCGTAGGCCATGTGTTATTAGTAAGGAATAGTATCAAATCTAGATGATTGGTTATACAACCGAGTGCTTTGCATGCTTCACCTTTTGGTGATGTTCGAAATCCCATTTTGATTTGTCTAACCTTAAAAAGGTTACGTTTTAAGCTGTTTAATTTGGATATGCTGTCTGTTTACTTCGGTGCAACAGAGTTTTGATATATTTATGTGAACATGAACAGGTGGTATTTTCTAAATCACAAAGGCTAGGAAACTTTTCCATCCCTTCTGTAAGTGATGGCTTATGATATACGCTTCCTTGACTCGAATGAGGATTGTTAACAGATGCCACTTCGTTAGTCATAAGTGTCCGCCCTACGTAGGTCCGGGATGAGAAAATCGTCAAACGATAACCAAATCATGAGCATATTCCAAGCGCACTGCCGGTATGAAATCATGCTGTTCCATTGGCTTCCGGCGATTCCATGCAAGCTAGTCGAAACTGGAAGACGAGGATGCAGAATGTCAACGCAAATGAACCGCGTAGTGATTAATGAAAAACGGTCCACGTGATTGATCCTGGTTACACGCCAAAGCGACTTTTCCTGCTTGGTACTGAAGCCCAATAAAAGCGGCTGATCAATCAAATGATGTCCTGGGCAGGATGAAACTATTGGTGGTCACGCAGGTTGAAATATACACTCATTTGACTTATAACTCCTATGAACTCAATAATACAAGGAGACTTCATGTACGGGTGGTTTGTTTTCTAGCTAGAATTAATGAGAATGTACATTATCGATCTAAAAATAGAATAGGCAGATGAACTGTGGCTGGATATCCGAATGTTTACTTTTGAATAAATCATCTAAAGCTTTCCAAAATGACCTTATAGATCAGCTGCTGCAACGAACGATTATTAAGTCACGGGTAGCACCCATATATGGATTTAATCCTCAAAGGAGTCAGAATCTTCAAAAACTGGATTTTACTTGTCAATTCTTAGAGAAATATCACGGCTGACTGTCATAGATGATGCATGAATGAACTGAATTCGTAGAAATATACTTTACTCCCCTTCATGCCTTCGTCTCATTTATCGCACAGGGATGAAAATCTTTTTGCCATTTACCTTAAGCTGTGCGGAAATAACCGACATATGAACGCGGTTCGACTTGTGGATGCCGATTTGAAACCTATATGCTCGGCACTGTTGCTCAAGCCTTGTGTGGTCAGCTTAGATCTCCGCTACAATCGACTGACCAATTTGGGGGCAAAAACATTGGCAGAGTTTCTTTTGGTAGGTGTTCGTTTTTCTTTAACCAATTTATACACTGCTCATTCGGTGGTGCAGTCGAATAAACTTTTAGACTGATTTCTTTCAGAAGCAATAGCTAAAAACTAAAACTTGACTGGAGCTAGTCAAGCGGCATGAACACTTCCCACTTCGAGCATCAGAGTTCGGAACCCCAGTTCAGCCGAACGTTTGGGTCCCCGGAAAATGCTTGCCTTCTCCAGGTCCGTTACCAAGACTAAACTGGTTTTAAATCACTTCAAGTTTCAAGGCCATATGTCCCAGGCTCCTCATCACACTGCGAGCAATGGTGATTCATAACCACTGAATGCTACTTGAAATATTTTAGACGACAGCCCTAAAATCCATTTTTATCGATTTAAGTCGGCTGATTTCGTTTTTTCTCGTTCTTCATTCCGTAAATACAACAAATTAGATAACACATCAATGTATCATTAGTGAATGAGTTAAAAGGATTATTTGTCAAACTCTTCTAGGTCTTATTTCTTGTATTTCAAGACAAATACAGAACAAAACCGAAAAGCCGTGGGTAGAATGTGCATGAAAAATATCAAAACAGACTTCTGACCTTCTGTCATATCATGCTATGGCACCAAGTTAACACAATGCACTTTATTTGGTAGCATGCTCAGCCCTCAGTACACGTATGACGAAGCAGCAGGAAAAGGGAATTCGTAGTTTGTTCCAGCGTTCATATTACATTTTTTTCTGACTAATCAAAATTTTCTAATTTGAATTAACAAAATGTGTAATGTTTACTAATATGTAACGAACACAGATGGACACAGTTAAGTAATTAAAATCCAGCAACACTGAAGCTGCAGAAGGTTTTGGAATATTTTCACACTTACCAAGAGAAATATAAATATATTCAATTTATGGTAACATGATAAGTCGACTCAGAACGCGTCCTGAATCGCCATTGGGATTCGCTAGTGATTGATTGATCTCACAACCAATACCGAAAAAGACAATACGACTGAGTTCGCCTCAGCAATGGCACCAGTTGGTGTCCCTTGATTTCACCATTGGGACAGGGAATGGAGGATTACGCTAGCATTTGCGCATGCTGAGTCATAGCTGAAAATAAAATCAAGTGGCGTGAGTGTTGCACAGGCATCAGGATTATTTGAAACATTGCCTAAAGGGTCGATATGGTTGCATCCCTACCGTTTTGCAGTAAACTTAATAACACTAACTTGTCATAGAGGTTGAGTTTATCAATTTTTTATGTTGATTCATCTTTCCAACGGAACACGCAAATACTCGTCCCCGTGATGGCCTTCTTTGGCATGGACAATGACTCGTACAATGTATCCGATTAACCGAAAGCAACCTTTTGAATTTCCTGATCTCTAGTCTTAGTTGCCAGTCGTGGTGTTTTTGCATGTGCTTGACAAGGCCAGAAAAAGCGACGTGACAATCAGACTGGCGTGGTACAGTAATATTTGAACTCAACTGGTGGCAACTGTCGAGTAACTGACTAAAGACTGAAGTTATTTGCTCAAACGCACCAGGTTTTTTGTGTTAACACCAAATTTGATTTTCAACCTAGCGTGCAACATATATACATACTTATATGTTTATATATCTACATATATAATATACGTAAGCCTGAAATGTATTCAGCTCCAGTTTCAGTTTAGACAACCATTAATATTGCACCAACGTGCTCTGGCTGTAGTTCCTAACTCACAATACTATCGGCACGAAGAAAAAAGGAAACTGCAAAATAGTAAATTGGAGAACTGTACAGAAGAAGAAAGGTTTCGAATGCAAGAAAGCCACTGATTGCGGCATTGAGCAATGCCACCAATAAATCATTTGTGAGTCGGAACTGAACGTCCTTCGTCACGTGCTTCCCCAGTGTATGTACAAAGAAATCCATCCCAACTAATCCAGTTCGTCTTTCCCATCCACAGATCTTACAATGTTGTGCTCTGCTCTCTTGATAACTTCATCCTTGTATTTTCTAGAGTAAAGTTGCAAAAGAAAGGCGATTAGAATAAAACAGGTTCCAACCGTTTGTTACAATCCCAAAGTACGGTTATTCTTGCTTCTTACCTTTATCCACTTCTAGTCCGATGAGCTCCTAGAAGAGTTGAATTTACTGGGTAACGATATTGGTGCTCTTGGTGCAACGTACATCGCGGATGCTCTGAAAGTAAGCGAAGTCTGATGGACTTTAATGTCAAGTTTCGTTATTGTCATGCGCATTTTCGTTATTGCGGATTATGTTTTTGGAGACGAGATTCCGAATGGCTGAGTTTTTGCGCTTTCCTCTCCTCATCTTATGAGAAACACATTCTCGAACGTGCATCTCGTCAAAAAACTGACTAGAGGTAGTGAGTTAATGCAAAAGCAACTGACTCACGTCAGCGCACAACTTTGCTTTGTGTTTGACAGAAGAGGAAGCTATCGGAAAGTTAGTCACTGCTTTTCCACAAGGGGTTAATCACGTCACACATTTTCGTTTAGTTAATTTCCCCCAACCAATAAAGCTACAGTTGATTACTCTGATTCTGTTTGCTGCTTGCGTTGCCATTTGGATGCAAGTGGGAAAAACGCAATATGGATTACCAAATGAGTTTGCAGGTCTGGTATTAACACAAACCATGTTAGGGATTTTTATTTTTATTTTCTCACAGTTTTTTATAAGTTTGACCCCTATGGACTAGTTTGCGTTTCATTTTGGTTAACCTATCTTTCGTATGATAAGGTTTACTATTCTGTGTGGGTATTTGCACTTAACGTTTTTCATATGCTAATCACCTGGTAATGCGCGTACACAATGCCACATCGTGATTAGTCCACAATACCTTGTCGTGACTTTGAGGCAGTATACTAAGCCATGGACAACTGTGTGGCTTTTATTAGATTGATTGGTGAGACGTTCGGTCACGTGCGTTATCATCCCATCGGTCTAGCTGGTGACAGTTGAGATTTAGCTTGCTTAGCCGTTAACTTCATATTAAAATGTCTTGGTTTTGATTGTTACCGCACATCACCAAATAACAAGGAAAGAAAAATCAATAAGACGAAAAAACTACGGAAAAGCGGGAACATTGCAAATGTAAGAACTTCACTAACAATGGCACTTAGTCATTTTGCCGACTATTGCACCTAGGGTCTCCTGAACTCTATGCCACTAACCTTACGCTACCTACACGAGACGACCTATTGGTTAGAGTTTTCACACCTTTCCATCGTGTCATGTAGTGACCACCCTAAACCACCTAACCGTCCTTTGTCTTGGAAAACAACAAGCATTGAGGATGTCCGTCTGCGGGAATGTGTGCTAATGTTCCAAACCTCGTAACCAAGTAACCTAAAACTAACCTGTGAGCTGATAACCAAATTCGCCCACTCTACTATAGCAATACTGGGAAGACATCGGTGCTCAAACACCGACGGATTTCGCGTGGCTTCTGTCCGCAACCGTCATCTTTCAGATCCGCATGGTAAGCCATTACTGCTGTTGCACTGTAAATTCAACTTTTGGCCGCTAACCGGATATCACTCCGAGGCCACGGACGCTTTAAGTTGGTAAACGTCAATAGATCTTTTCGTGTACTCGAAAACACTTGAGTAGCTCAAAATTATCCGCATATCAGTGCCACTTTTTCACAAGAAGATAAGATGATTTCCATTATCAAACCAATTACAAAGTTAGAAAAGAAAGGTAGAAGGAAGCAACCCCGACGAACACCACCTCTGAGGGTGAAAAAGATCGAGGATCACGAGCTCGGCTTCAGATGTTTGCGTATATCGACTGGAAGAGTGAGACGAAGTTATATGATACATTTTGCATTGAAAACTAAGTTGAGCTCCGATTCCTGATCAAGTAAAACAGAGATTGTGAACCCACAGAATTCCTTATAGAGCTGTGATAGATGCATTTTCCGCTCGGTCAGAAGCCCACTCGATTCACAAGCGTGCGTCCAGCGAGAGCACTAAATAGCCGGCAGGTAATAATGAAGGCAAGCAGTTTAAGTGCAATACTTATTAAGCTAATTTTTCACGACAGGATCCATCTCTTTTTATCTTTACAATTACGGGTTCACATCAGTCCCTGGTTGAGTGCATACGGCGACAGCTCATCGGGTCTAGCTATCTCATGTTTTTCAACGCCCCACTCCGACGATATCATCTGCTGAGAGTTGGCATCCACTTCGTAACGTAAGTGGACGGCCCATTGTAGTAGTAGACTAAGTAAACTGGTCCACAAGTGCTCTACTGAACCCTCCAGGCAACGCTGTTATTGGTGAATCACTTTGTCCTCGGATTACTGGATCTCCTCACTTAAACTCTACTTTCGCGGGTCAGTATTCCTAATTTGTTGGCAAAATTTTTGACTACTCCCGATAGCCGCAGTTTTTTTCGCATCGTTACATTCCCCTACGCAACACTACTTGCGGTCATTCCCAGGGCTTCTGGTCATCTGACGTCCCAGAGTGGCACTCGGAGGAACGAATCTGCGATCACCTAACAGAAGAATTAAAGTCGAAGGTATCCACTGTTTGTGAAACCCACATGACCTGGAGTCTCGTGTGGCTTCCGCCGTTGAGTACTTGACATCATTATTCTGCTCGGACTATTTGCTTAGGTCTTGAGAAGTTGTGCTCGACGATGACAGCATAGAAACAGCTGATGGATATCAATTCGGCAGCTGTACATGGCGGTTGGCTTTCGTATTGGCAAGACCACAGACTAGGTGCAAACAAATGCTAACTCAAACCAATGTAATCTGAGTCCATAGATGTGTATCAAAACAATCGATGACATTTTTTGACTAATCCGCATCACCCGTGACCAATCCCAATGTGGTCAAGGTAAGCTGAACGCTGTAAAGATGAGGGAGAGCGCCAAGTTATTCGAATCCGCTCTATATGAAAAAAAATTATTTGCCAGCAACAATTCACTGTCTTTAATCGGCTGACCTCCAAAAAGTGGGTCTGCCACCCCAAATAATCAACTTAGACATTAAAATCTTCGGCATCGACCACAATACTCATTGAAAACTCGTCCCACAGTAACCTGGACAGTTGTCGATGAGATCATAAACAGACATGACGAGAAAAAAAATAGGAGTTTCGGTTGATCACTTTTGATGCACCCAGAACCGTCTAACAACACAAGCTACTGTTGACTGGAGTCCGGCCTGATAGCATATGCTCAGTTTTCGCGCATAGACGGACCCTAACGTCGCCATGCCGGCGCTAGAAATCTGATCACCTGACAAACGAGGAGAGAAACCAGAAAAGGAGTTTGTACTTTGACTACAAAGAGTGATTATGGAAGTGGAATAATTAATACGCGTTTGGGAGACGTTTGCCTTAAAGTTTTCTAGGGTTCAGTCTAAAGCATCTTGTTGCCTTATTTGGTATAATTTGCGAAAACCGAATGTAATCAAATAAAGAGAATGTTAAGGCTTTAACAATGCGCTGAACTTATTTCCTACTGTTTTATTAATGCTGTCATCATGTAAATGCGCTAAGTCACAATTATTTGTGAAACCTCGTAAGAGCTGTATATCGGGAAAACGGCGTTTAGTGTGATTCTTCAAAGGTATGCCAGAAGTGTTTCAGTGAGCAATAATTCGCAACTACTCACGTCGCAGAGAGTTAACAGCTAACTGGGAATATGAGGTGTGATCTTGTTTCCCACCAGTGTAAAACATTTGTGTAACATAGCACAGTGAGAGACATGTATGCGTTGACCACTCATCGGTAGTGTCGGTCCCACTAAAAGTAAACGAACGAACCACAGCGTTTCGTTCTGAATTTAACCAGCCGATTTATTTTAGCCCGCTAAGTAATTTCCCTATCCAATATGACTATTTCTCAAGTTATGATAAACCAATGAAATTCGGGCGATAGCGCCAAGAAAAAAAGAACGGAACGACAGGCCATCCAGTTTGCAGCTTTGAGCTTAGGTGACCAAGAGTGAATATATTATTTTCATATTGTTAAATCCAAGTGATATTTATAGTACATGGCAATAGATTACCTGCGCACAAATGGATATGGGTACTGAAATCGTAGAAGTGCCTCGAATCGACAGTGGGGGCGTTGTAAGCACGACAGACATGTTCAATTCATAGATCGTTGACCATCCTTTAGATTTTGGCAGCTTGATTTTTGTGTTGGTTTCAGAATACGATGTTTGCAGTTTACATCATCTCCCTTAGCTTAGAATTTGTGCCACAATTTAAAATTCAAGGCCAGAAGTAAACCAATATCTTTTGGCTCATAAATTATGGCGCAGGGTTCTTGAACTCCAACCAAGAGCTCTTAAGATGACGCAATAATACGATAATCCGTTAACACATAGCACCAAAAGGATTTTAATGGTTCATTAGTCGCGCTGGACGAAGGCAAGTTCCTTATTTTCTCTAACATATTGGATCATAATACGGACGTCCTACGTGTTCCCATTCCCTTGTCCATCAACTGCGACATCAAATTCCGGATGTTTTCATTGCATGCTTTACTTTTTTGTTTTCATGTAGAATACTTTTTGAATTTGTGCACGTCCGGTCGATTTTTTGGAGTGATGCGCTTTGTCTCATCCTCGTGGCTAATTAACAGGTTAACAAAACCTTGACTGTGTTGAAAATGACTGGGAATCCAATTGGTTGTGAAGGTGGACTACGACTAGCTCAGGCTTTGCAAGTCAACAAAAACTTAGAGTTTATTGATCTGGGCGAATGTGACCAGGTAAGTTTGCTATCTGCTTTTTACAAAGGGTTCTTTCAAACTTGGTCGAAGGTTGTCTTCAATCTGATGAATAGCCTGAAATGTGCATAGCAACTCGATTTGGTTTAGTACCACCACCAAGATAAGACATGCATCTATCAGTGGTTGAGCAGTTCCGGATCAATGTTTGAACTCGTGTTTGACATCCATAGAGTTAACTGGACTGACTTATGTTCGCATTTAGTGTAAATAAATCCAATTTGATCATCGTGATAAATAAATATAATAATTTTTGAATTTCGAGGAAATTTATTTGGGCATACTTGCGTGATGTGCCATTATTTCAGCCCGGAATGGGACAGTGAAGTTTCTATGGCTACCAACATGTAAGGGTAGGAAATTTAATACAGAATGTGTTAAGGCATGCTAAAAATCTTGACTGTGATTTGAGAGGATTTTATCCGCAACTAAGCCTAGTTCATATGGAATTTCAGATAGATCATGCTAAGATGCGGAATATACAAGACGGGTTTGAAATTTGGAAGTTTTATCAGCAAACCAGCAAGATCAGAGAATCGACAAGAAGGAAAACAGAGCAATTTGCTGATGGATGAGTTTGGACTCATCTAATCACCACCGACCGACTATGGGCTAGCGACTAAAATATTGGATTTCCAATCTAAAATTTGTTGGTTCGAATCCTAACTCCACCATCTGACTTCCCCATTTGGCAGCTGAGTTCGTCATGATCTCCTTTCTGAAAATGGTACACATTTTCGTTTCATTATGGGGAGAATTAGAAAGACTAGCGATTAACAAAGTGACCCATCAAACCACTTGTCAATGTTGAATTTTCGTTTTTGGCAATTCCTGTCTATTTCACAAAATCCACTGTAGCCAGAGATTGTTGTATGAATATCAGTGTCACATACGGTTGATTGACTTCGGTTGGATGACATTACATCCTAATTATTTTACTAGATCGTGTCAAACTACAGCTACATAGCAGAATGTCATAAAAGACGGAAATAATGTGGGATATAAAGGCAAAATTGGAATATTTAAACCAAGTTCAAGGCTGCAGAATGAAAACACGGTGTTTTTGGCTGAGTATGCTATCTCGGGTAATCCCACTCGTGATATTTTGCTTCTAAATGCTCAAACGGAGGTCAGTCCCTTAGGTCCAAACCTGAAGTTCAAGCGGTAAAAAGGTCTGTCTTTGAATTCTGGGTCATAGAAGAGGTCCGAGGTCAGAGCTGATAGCAAACCAATAGACCGAAAAGAACACCACCAATTGCGCACATGTACTGTTTGTCACCCTTACTGGTGGCAGAAAGTCAGCTTTCCAAACATCAAGCTCGGTGTCCAGCACCTTGTAAAAACTAGATGGTTTAGTTGGTCGAATTTTCATTGGTCATCTGGTTGGTAATCTCGGTTACTGTGACGGTGTGAACTATTAAATTTAAACATTCGTTGAGAGAATCTAGCATTTTACGTAAAACGTCTAGGGTATCTAATGGATTGGAGTATTTCGTTGCTTTCTTTTACGCATTCACGTTAAATAAAAATAAACTTCATATTACAGTACCTATTCGTTAGTTGGTTAAAATCAGTCTATTGCTACTCAGACGCTAACATTTGACCATTCTTTATTGCTGCTCATGTTCTTGCAGGTCCACATTAAGATTACTACAGAGTGGATTGAACATATTTTCAGTCTTTCCATTAGCAGATTCAGCTGCAGTGCACTCTCTTAGTCTTGGTTACATTATACATCGGCAAGTCGCGTGATAGAATCCGATATAGCTTGAAGCAAACCTGCATAGGCAACCGGCCAATGAGAACTGTGGCGGCAGGCTGCGGTGAAGTCCAAACGTCCCCCGAGGGCCATTAGGCGGAATGTATTCCGTCAACCAGGATACCTCTCATTTTGTATATAAAAGCGCCAGGTGTAAGTGAAACTGGAACGTGTCCCCCATCTGTGTTATTCTTACTGTCTTTATTTGCGTAGCTAGAGTTTGAGCCAATCCCGTGTCTATGGGTAATCCGTATCCGTTCCTTAGTGTGACTGACCGAATTCGGTATACTGATTTCAAGTCCAAGTATTACAACCAGTTTCTTTGTTGTGGTAGTGTTGTACTTTTCTCAGGACCGAAGTAATGTTTATATACATATGTACATTTGTTTTTTTGCATGCATATACGTATATATGTTTGGATATGCATAGATCGTTGTGAAATAGTGTGATGTACCATGGTTTTGTGCACTTTCCAGCACAGTTACAAACATAATTCGTATCTGCCTCTCACTCTCCCACAAACGATTGCCCATGTATTCAATAAATCCGAATGCCTGCTCGAAGAATATCACGAGCTGTATTGCATTTGCAACGATGCTTCGAGGAAATAAAACAATCAAGGGGATCAACTTAAACAGGCAGCTCCTGTGGACATTACAAGAAGAACCAACGGTACACATTGCCAACATGTTATGTGTGAGTTTTATTCCCTATGTTGATTCTCATGGTGCTCACGACCACCTGCTACGTGGCACTATGTGCAGTCTTCCCTCCCCTGCAATACTGAGTTTTGTTTTATCCAGATCAACAGTTCCTATGAACAGAATTTAAGAACACCAAAACAGTTACGGTATTTTAAGCAGTAATGTTACCCAAATTTTGCCCGCTACTGGGCGCTTCCCTGGTTTTAGAGACAAAGGAACGGCCACCATCCAAGTGGTTAGCCATGAATAATGTAGACTCAAGCCCAGCGAATAAGCGGCCGTAGACAAGCAGTGGCAATATCGAGGACGTGATGGGTTTTCGCCTGAGAAGCGATCTCTCTAAAAATACCGTAAGAGGCCGCTGGTGACACTACGACATGGCGAGTGTGGCCCGCCATCCAAATAAGACACCTCCCTTTGTCGTATTCCACTGATGCGGTGAGACTTTCCAGAAGAGGCCCATGAACCTATTGACTGGCCACCGACTCGTCTGAAATGATTCTGCTTCCTTGCAGAAAGCGCTTGACTAATCAAACGCTAGAGATGCATCCAAGAATAAACTGCCTTACTCTAAACTGGGAGACCGAATAGTATAAGAGCCCACAGCGCACGCAATCATGAATATGTCTGATCTACGAACAAACGTTTCTTGCTGTACTCTCAATTACAAAAGCGACCTTCCACCGTACACAAATGTTTGTCCCTCTACTAATTCCTGTTGTTCCACTTCTTCCCGCCTCGTTTTCTTACATTTCTCGGGTTCTGCAGTCGGCCATAGTAGCGACAGTGTCATTGGACTTAGTCATGTTCCTGGTCTTTTACATTCTCCATCAGGTAGCATCCTAATATCATCCACTGGCTGATGTCCTCCTTCATTCTCAATGCCCCTTGAAACTGGCTACGTTCAATTTGCGAACACTAAATCGCATAGGTCAACAGAGGTATTTAGCCGGTACATTGGAGCTCCTAGCCACGGATGAATCCTGCATTTAAGAAACTCACGTCCAAGACTCCAGATCTGTTATCCGCTGACATCCCCATCTAGTCCTTCGTAAAGTTTCATCTGTATTTTCCTTGGGACCTTGAGACTGCGGCTTTTGGTGTTGCTTGCGTTGGTATGGGTCTTCGTGGTAGGGTTGAGGCTGCACTATTTGAGTGAATCCCAGTTGACAGACGGTTGTGTTCAGTGAGACTTGGCGATTAATGCAGAGGAAATAACCATTTTGACAGAAGCAGGTTTTTTGTTGTCTCAGCGTACGCACCAGCATATTGCAGCCAAGATACAACCAAAGGCACTTTATCAGAGGTTGAAAGACCTCATATCTGCAGCAAGGCGGGATGACATCGCGATTTTGGCAGGCGACATTAATGGTAGATTAGATTGGTTTTCCTCGAATGAGGCGTATTTGGGACGTCCCTTTGGTCTCGATTCCTGTGGTTTATCGCCAGTAGGAGCTTTGTACGTTCCAGTCGCTAGTACTCTACCTGGAATTTGCCTCATTCGGGTTACCGATGGACCCAACTCGATTGCATTGCCATTAGTTACATATGGCGGGGCTGTCTACAAGACTGCTGGTCGTATTGGAACACTCCCCTCGACTCCGACCACGCAGCAGTACGCACCAAACTGTGTATGTGCTTCAGTGGGCACTCAAAACACATGTTGCACCATCGGTTAAATTACAAGCCTTCTGATCTGGCTTGCCTATTAACCTTACGAACCAAACTGGCTGAAAAGCTGGGATTGCTCCCACCTCAAAACATTAATCAGCACTGGTTGCTTATTAACAATGCTTTGCATTCTGCTGGGTTAGTGAATTGTGGCCTGATCCGTCGAGTTGTGATACCCTGGATTTTTGCTGAGTCTCTGTGTCTTCTTGATACACGCTAGTCCATCCCCGTTGGGAACAGGCATGATGAAGCACACCTGGTACTGAGACGTGAACTCAATACAAGCTTGCCTAGGGATCAAGAAATCTGGTAATCTCAACGGGCTTTGGAGATGGAAAGTGCTGCCGCCCTAGGAAATTCTCGCAAACTATTTCACTTCATCCAAGCCAACGGTAAGGAAAGATTAGCTATGAGCGAGGCGATCTGTAAAGCTAACGGCTCACCTACTCACAATCTGCAACACCATCTTTTAGGCTGGTCGGAGCACTTTCGAACACAATTTAACTGTCTCTCGGCTCCAGCTCCTCCTGCGGCCTTTCCGACAAGCTTCCAGTGGCCGGTTACAACATTTACTGAGACAGAGATCCTCAGGAAAATCCGAGACTTAGAACGCCATCGGTCTCCAGTGGGCTTTTCCCGGCTCTATTTATAGCTGCAGCGATGAAATTGGTCGGAGAACTTCAAGTTTTGTTCTCGAAGGTCTGGTACACCGAAGAAGTTCCCTCCTTTGGAGGCAGTCTATTGCTGTCTCCAGTTCGAGGACCATGAAAGCCAGGGCAGCCTTCGTAATCCTGGGTTATTTGTCGCGCCGCCATGATATCCGGGTTTCCCTCAAGGAAATGATGTACAATGCTACAGCTCGTAGTTTTCTGCTTTACGGTTGCGAGACCTGGCCTCCATGTTGATGATGCTCGGCTACTTTCTGTGTTCGACCTCCGATGTCCCGAAGCACCGCTCGTGTCTAATGGAGACATCGGGCGAGAACCGATGAGGCGCGGAGTCGTGTTGGGTGCAGGTAAACGTCCTCTACCTGAGGTAACCGCTCTATGTCGCCTTCGGTGGCACGGGCACATATTTTGCAGACCTGCCCATTGTCTACCTTTTTGTGCTCTTCTTACACGTGCTGGAGAATGCTGGAAGAATTGACGTGGCGGTCAGGTTATTATTTGGGGTAGAGGTATGAAGTAGTTAGCTTCGGCTTTGGCCTCGGTTAGTGCTTCGCGTCTTTCTGGTTGGGGCACAAGAGATGAGGAATATTGTTGATTGGCGAAATTGGGAGATCTGCCTCAGAACCGAAGTCAGTGCTGCAGCCGTCGCATGGCCCATCTGTAAAACTGTAATGTTGCCGATTTTGGTTGGTCTGTGCACGCACTGAAGCACAAGAAGCAAGCATTAGCGTCGTACAATAGTATACGAGCACACAGCCTTTGGTCTAGTAGGACACGAACACACACACACTTACACAGAGGTTGGAGACACAAGAGTTCGGGCTCAAGACTCAAAACCTGCAGTCGCACAACGAATGGGACGGAACTGCTGCTTCCTTGAATGAGCAGCCACACAGAACAGCATGCGGCACGAAATACGAACAGCTAGCCCAGTCCGCTAGCAGAAGAGAAAAGACGAACACACTGCCACGCGTTTACTGGTGACTCACCAACACAAGTCAGAATTCAAGTGAGCTCTATCGTTTATATAGTTTTGTTGGGTGGCCTTGATCGATATGTGGAATGGCTAATCACAGAGAGGGTTTTTACGAATTTTTCGTGGACATAAAAATATTCAACCGCGCAATGCGTCAGTTTCAAAATACTGACAAAAGGGCAAGTTCTCTTCGAAAATGAATAGCAGAATTGAAATCTGAGGCACAAAAATCCTAGAATGGCCGCTGACCATAACAAGAACTCACGGGGTATAACATTTTCTTGAAACCAACCAAAAATTCACAAAATGTGTGCGGTGAAGACAAGAAAATTGCTGTTTGGTTCATGATTTTATTTTTGTTTCACCTGTTTGTCCCCTTATCATCTACCTGTTGTTGCGTTGAGCCATGCATGATTTTAAGTCTGTGTGATATATATCTATATCTATATATGCATATTATGTAAATATGTACATTTACTTTTGCCGACGGGGTTCTCTCAGCGTATCCTTAAATGTGACAAGACAGCTTTTGCAACGGACTAGGTAGTTCCAGAAAAACACAAGTGGTTTAGTAAATTCCATTGTCGCGGATGTATAAACAAACTAGCCATGCAGGTCAAATTCATCTGTCGTCGCGGGGAGGTCCATGACATCCTTCAACATTAGGTGAAATGTTCATATGTGATCAAATGACATAATGGCACTCTTCGTTACCTACTTTCGTCTTTCACCTACTAGAAATGTCAGCGGCACAAAAATAAACGTGACCACAAAGTCGAACTTGAATATTCGGCATTCGCGTCTCAAATGTGTACAAACATTCGCATGAAAGTTGATTCAGGACAATGGCAAGGATTTTGGACATCTAAAACCAGGAAAATTCAACAGGGTGGGCAAAAGTCATTAGAATCTCACGGATTGGACAGGCGGGCTGATTAGCAGTCACTGAACTTCCTGCCGTCGTATTCTTTACCATGGAACTCCTCACACAAGTAGCACAGACCAGGTTTATAATGACAATTGGAATCAATGCGTGCGAACAGTAGGAGGAGGTTAAATCGTGGAAAGGCAGTTGCTTGCGAAAGATAGTCTCATGAGCACTTGTTTCTTTTGTTGGGTTATGGAAGACCTGTAGCGCAAGGAGTTTTCCTTGCTGTTCTAGAACATCGTACTAGCAACTTTTATGAATCTCGTGCAAACCACCTGTTTTGGCCAGCACAGTATGGTACGAACATAAACTGAAATGCGACAATATTTATTGTGCGCAAAAGTCTATACAATACAATACAATACAGATACAATATGGATATAATCTATCAGAAAAATAACCTTGGTGGCTGAATTCTGTCGTAAAAGTCTTGCATGCGCGGTATAGAAAAAATGGAATATTTATGGCGAAAATTCTACCAAAAGTTTGCAACATTCGTCGTAACTGTTTTCCAGTGACCTTTCAACAAGTCATTCAATACTGCATTACAAAAATATCATATGATTTTTGTGCAGAAACAGCCAGTTTATAATATCCGCATTAAGCCAATCCTGTGCTTGGGTAAGCAGTAAGAGGATCTCTGGAACATGCACAAGTTCCGTCCAGACTCGCTAGCTTTCAAATCAATCATTTGTGATAATAAAGACATTTTGTCGAATGTAACGCTGCGTAAGCCTTTTAAAAGAAGATTCTGATGTTCTATTGCAATTGTGATATTTTTTTAAAAATTATCTTCTTTATGCTCCGTTGCCTCAGGATCTTTACGGAACATACGCCCTCGGATCTCTAAGTATATTCAGGTCATGAATTTCGCTCGTGCTTCAAGATTGCCCACAAAACCTAAATTAAAGTTGCTTGGTTTTTACTGAGGCAGTCTAAGGCAGGTCTTGTGTAACTCATATTCATTATCTTCGTGATCAAACTCAACAACTTCTCCAGGCTAACACGGATCAGTGCCTGCAAGCGTATTGGCAATTGTCTTTTCTCAGCGTGGTATTCAGTGAATCTCCAGAGGGATCAGTATATTATAAAGAAAGAAATCCCAGCTTCGTTTTAACGTCTTCTTGATAACAGATTTTTAGATAACTATAAGGTCAAAATCAGCGGCTGATTTCTTTTTTGACTGCTAGTAGAAAAGCTATTATTCTACATCACGCCACCGAAATGAGTTGTTTTCCTGCTTATGTTAGGTTTTACCATCCGCCTTAGATTGGACGTTAAATCCAATACCTTCCGAGGTGCCTTAGTGGGGTTGAGCATCACAAACATCTTATGTTGCGTGAATCTAACTTTTGGCGGTTACTTCTCGCCTGTCCATTAGATCAGTCAAGGCCACGCGACTCGTCCTTCGAAATCAAATAGACACGCGGCTTCATGTGATTCATCGTGCCCACTTCCGTATGGCTATTTTATCAAAATTTCACTTGATCAAAAGACCACATCTAGTTAAAATTATCCGTTCGCCGTTTGGTCCGCTAAAATGTACAGGCAAATGTGACGAAGGTCCATCTAATGGGAAAAAAACTGTTTTATTTTAAATAGCTCGCATTCAGTATGATAACGCTGAAATCAGTCAAACGATATTTAGCTCCCACACACTCACGCAATAACAGGAATTCAAACATTTGTATTTTGCCGTTTACAAAAATTTCCCCAGGGCTAGTGATAAGCTTCGAAAGGTAACAAAATGACGCAACATATGTAAGCTTTAGTGTGACCACCTACATGAAGCAGGAGGACGTTAATCAAGTGGAAATGCATTTGGCTAAATCTCAAAAAAGTGAATGAGTGCTTTCTGCACAAATCCTTTGAAATAGTTAGTGAAAGGCATTAGAATGTTTTAACAGAATGCAACCTGTTGGGTGCACCCACAAGATGTCGCTGATTCGGGAAGGATGCTCAAATGATCTGGAGATGAACTCAAATTGTTTTGAAGAATGTCCGGGGAAAGAATGGGTGATCGTTACAAACAGTGTCACGGTATGCATATCTGTACAGTGTCTGCATGAATAAAAAGCTGCAAGACTTTTGGGCTAAAACTGTGAATGGCACACTTATTGACTTCCGTATTCGGTGTTACACTTTAACAGCAGATCTTGTGTTAAAATGTGCGTACACATTTTGCAAAAATAGATGTGGTCACGTCTTCGTAAGTTGTGCCCTCCACCTAGAGAGAAACTCAAGTCTGGTGCTTCCTGAGTGCAAGGTTGACCGGAGGATCTGAGGTTTGTGTGTTCAGAGTAGAGTCTGAAGGACACTCAGTCAAAACAAAAATATCACTTCCACGCACTATTTGCAAGTAATTATGTGATACAATGACATCTTAGCGTTCTTGTATTTTTCACTTATTGAAGGGGGGGCGAATTGATCAGCAAAAGTATACTCGTCTTCAGTTATTTGAATATTTTGAAAAGTGAAAAATGGTGTGATCGGGAATGTCTATCATGAATCAACGTTTTGATTGCCTTGTTTTCATTTAGGCTGTCGTGTGAGAAGCAATTGATAAAGATCAAAGTGCGTTGTGTCATTACGGGGGCACACTCTCCTCTAAATATGAAATTATCAAGTAAGTAGTTCGTGCAGTTCATGAGCAGTTAATCACCGAAACTGGGGCCATTACTACGGTGGACAGAACTGAAGAGTGACCTCATGTTGACGCCTTGCATATCACCGAGTGTCACGTGTGTAAGCACGAAGGCAGTGCTACAAAATCGCTTGAATTCTTAGTCTTTAAGAGGCTACTCAGTAACGCAGTTGCCCGCAGAAAGTTATCAGTTAGTTTCCTCTTGTTGATAAGATAAAGGCAACAATATAATTTGGGGAGCAGCGTGGCCGTTTTTCTGCCATCAAAGGGAACATAATAAGAAAGACTATACCGTATCCTATACTACTTCGGAACTACGTCAAAATTATTCGGATTCATAGCACTCCTTCATAAGATCTTCTAGACATGTTGGTAGTGCAACAGATTAATTGTCGTCAACCCGACTGTCGTTCTCCAGTGTGAAGCATCTATGAAGTCAGTCGATGTTTAGTTATCGGTCAGATATCTAATACACACTTTAGTGGTTTATTCGGTCATACTGTAGGGCTAAAACAATTGACGTCTCCAAACAAATAAACAAGGAATTTTAGTGATTAAAAATCGATGTCTTTGTTGTACTGGTAGAAAATGGTAGGCGAACACTCCCAGTAAATCAGAGACTAAGTGCAGAAAAGGGGGACCTAGGATTCAATCCTGAGAGGAAATAATAGATTTCAATAAGTTAAGATGGTTGGAACGTGTATTTGGTATGCGTACCAACAGCTGGTTTATCTTTTTGATGCTACCTAAAGCTACTACTTGTGGGAAGATGAGTCAAAGCATTTAGTCCATGACCCGGATGAAATGTGTGCCAAGCCTAATCGGTGGATTGGCTCTAATAGATTAATTTAGACCATCGCGTTGGGGTCCACTAGACCTCCCCATCTGATGATTGGTGGCTTTAAATTGCATGGCTAGTAGCGTGGTCACTGAAAAACTTGCATTCGAAATTCGCCCCTTCTATATTGTAATTTTGGATACCATCTTGGGGATTTTCTTCCTCTATTTTTCGTCCATACCCTTTTTGATTCTTACGGTGCCTTGCTATAGCTACCAAAATAGTACTAAGTGCGAAGCTACTTTGATGTAAAAGCTGACTCGGTCCATTATTTCTACCGTAAAGAAATGTAGTTGTGAACTACGATGGAATAGATTAGTAATACTCTGTCTGTCACTTTTGTTACCGGGATATGTGATCTTCTTGGGCACGGTAGTTTCCGTTTGACAGCCATCCGTCCGGTGATATGCAAAATGTTAAATGATGCCAAAGGTTCACTACTCCTTGAAAGAAGTAAGTGTGAAAGCAGGTTCGCTGCGTTGCTACCACGAGTTTTTAACAGCTGCTTGACATAGGCATTCCCGGTTTATCAAGTAGCAGTAGCTCGCTGTTGTTTATTAGCTCGCATCTAGCTTTAGGAGCGCTGGAATAAATACACCTTTCTTCCCTGAAATTAAACTCATTAGCGAAATTCGCACTGGACTATCAAGCAACTGTACTGGGTAATGCAATTTACACAGGATGTACTTGTTTGCAGTACGCTTTTTCGTGGTCACCAGAAACAGTAATAGGTTGCTTGTCGATAGCAATCGGCCACCAAACGGTAGCCATGGCCTAATAAATGATTGACAGAGATAACTAAAAGACGGGAAACCCATAGCTAGTTTAAGGTTCCTACCTCTACCAATCTTGTTTGGTGGCAGTGGGATGATTCCAAACATAAGGTGCTTATCATGTTGTACATACTGTTACTGTCCCCCTTCGACTTATCCGAGTTTAATCAAAAGGAATGATCAATGCAAGCCAAGCATACGGACAACTTTATTTGACCAGATTCCTCTCTCGTTTTGGTAGGAAGATAAAAAAACTGAACTTGCTGATAAGCCTGAGGTTACTTAATACCAGATCGCGGTGCCACGTGATTGTGGACTGCGGTTCAAGATATTAAGCAATGAGGGTGGATAGAACATTTAGCTATGTCGCTACATTCAAGATTAACGGATGCGGCGTGGATGAAAGATCGAGCATTCACATTTTGACTATTGATAACAATGATAGTAGCCATTCGGTGCTCCCTGTAAACAACGTCACCCCAAAATTGTGTGGGATCCCACGTCAGACTCGAAAATCAGCAATATTATTTTTCTCATTTGCGAAGCAAATTTTGACTTGTTTGTCCAAATAATGATGTTTATTAGTTGCTGATGCCTCAGGACTGTCCTGGTTTGAACAGATGAGTAACTGCGAGCTCGATTTTAGGATAAAACTGGCCCATCTGATCGGCATAACAAAAAGATGAAGGAAATGTCACAGAGTAAGCGTCTTATGGCATGGACACATACCACCACTTTGTCGTATCTGATGCGGTATTTGATAACGGGCGAGCTACTAATTAACACACATTTCAGAGCTTAATTTTTAAGAAGTGAGTTGTAGGTCTCATAATTTTCCTGTTCATTTGCTTCTAGTTAAACCTTTTGAATGTATCATTTAGTTTATTCGTTGTGAAAGATGCTCAACAAAGGTTTACTGGAAGACGATTTTCACCCTAGATGTAGATGCTTCACTTCGATTTTATCTTATTGTGCTGAAGAAAAATGACTTATGACGTCGTTTTGTGAAAAAAGCAATTAAATCTCGTTTGTACTTATTAAAAGTGATGTAACATTGTTGTTTCATTAATAAAGGAAGTTAACGGTAAGGAAACAATTATACCAATAGTTCACTTCACCTCGGCTCTGGTCGCTAGCAGCATTGGTCTGCATCGTATATAGAAACTCCTTGTTGAAGCCAGTGAGTGGGGAAAATGCACAAAATTTATTCAAACACTTTACCTAAAAATCTGGACTGTTAGTTCATCCAGTTCAATCCAGCAGTTAGGCTCACATTTGTGCGTGGCAGTTTCCTTAACTCAGTCAAAGTATTGTCCATTCGATAGTCAGTTGAAATTCTCTTTGGCATCAACAATAGGTATCGCACGAAAATCAGAGGTTTTGCTTCACTTCTGCATCCTATATTGCATAATCTTGATTGCCATTCACGTCATCGACCTATTCTTGCCATGAGTCAAAAACAGTTAGCCATTGTCATATCAGTCACGGAGTTCACCGAATGTCAGTCATTACGATCAGTAGTTTGGATGTGAGTTCTGAAATACGAGGTCATCAACACTGCCGTCTCTTTCTGCCTATTGCTATATTCGCCTCATCGGTCGCAATGACCATGTGCTTCAAGTCCATAGAAGTATACTCAACTGGTTCATGGGGATGAATAAAATTTATTTGCCCGTCAAAATAATTGGCAAATTTTATCGTATGACAGGTAATACCAATCCACAAAGGTTACCAAAAACATTGACTGTTACTTGTTTTGGTGTCCATGCCAATTATCAATTTCCTTAGCCCAAAAAGAAATCAACACTAAGCGCTGCAGCTAAATTGCGAAAATTCTGCCTTCTTCTCCTTTGATCACATTGGTAAATATGTTCGTGTGTTTTCGTGACTATCGTTTTGGTTCTAACCGCATTAGTAGAACTTTGCCCTTTGGCCGTAGGGAACTGGTTTATTTATGAATTCCAGATACTTGCTTTGTAATTCGATTAGTTTTCCACTGACAAACTCTGCATCCAATTTTGGAAGTAGCTAGTCAATGATGTTGCTCTTTTTAGCTACGCCGTGATTGGATATTTTTCAGAAAATTAAGTAAAAACTATTTCCTCATGATCTAATACAGATTAGCCAATATTTCAGTGTTTCATGTTTACTGTTTAAGATTAACGACCATCAACAAGTTTGCTGTTTGCAGTAATTGATTTCACACACGTCATAGCCATGTTATTTTAATTAACACTTTTGATGATTTGAAATGCAATAAATGTGTTACGGTAAGTTATATTTCATCCAACTGAGAAGCCATCACATGGCTTGACTCAGCCTACCACGTCATCAGAACAGATTCAGAAACTCAGGCGAGATGTTGCCAAATGCAATTTAAGGATATCCGAAAGGCGTTCATTTAATATCAGGCCGTTGCTGTGGGACTATGACTAGTAGTTGCAAAGTACCATCTCGCATGATTAAAAACGGGCCAGAAAGTCGCATGTTTCTTTTTATTTGACCAAACTTTTTTTCTAACTGCCCATCCACCTGAGTGGGTCCGTCCTGCGTTCTGTCATTTGAGTGTTAAGCTCCAAAGTAAAGATATTTCGTTCTTAATCTTTTCTGCATGTTTGTCTTTTAAACGCCGGGCAAAACTCCACTTTGCTTCCTGAATACTAAACCATAATCAGAGGCCAATAGATGGCGCCCGATGTTTGCTAAAGAACTGGAAACCTATTGAGTAAAAAGTTGACGGTTTGATCAGTAAGATTTACTTGAATACGTTGATATTTTTTACTATGATAGTTCCAAGAGATTGTGTTCAGACGGACGGATTTCCCATCGACCATCCTACTAGGGTCAGATCATGGAAGTAGAAATGCACTTGAATTTGCCAACTGCGGTGGATGAGGATGATATTATCGTCACATAATTAGCTCATGTGAGATCGAGCTTGAAAATTAAGCACAAGTGCACTAAGTCAATCATATGGGGAGATGACTTAATGCCTGATTCAAGATGGTTGATAAGATTCGCATGAAATAATTCACCATGTGATGTATTCGCTGAGCTCACCATTAAGAAGCCATGAAAGCACTGTACAGCCGTTTCACCCTTGTTAGGAACAATGAGCAGCAGTGCATATCCACCGCGCCCGAACTGGGACGCGAACCCGGGATGAACGATTTTGAGTGGAACGCCTTAGCCATTACGTTACCGGACAGGCAGATTTGGTTCTAGTGGTGTGATAGGTCGTTTCCCGGTGACGATATTCAGAAAGAACTTTTTTTTTAATGTCAAGACATTTCAGTTCAGCTAAATGTGTACAGCGATTACTATTTCCCAAACCTGCCCTAATTTTCGTTGGTACCTCAAAGCAATTTCTACTCGCAAAAGAAAAGAAAGAACGAGAAATCGTCGAAGATCGGCTGCAAAATAATAAGTTGAACAATAATACCGAAAAGGAAAGATTTAAATGCAAGAACGCTGGTGATGGCGGCATTGAGTCGTATCATGAATTGTCTCTAGTCTATCGCTTGGGGGTAATCTCATGGACTCGACAGTCTAAATAAACCTGAACAAGTCCATCCCCGAGCTAAGGTTTTCATACTTCCATGCCATATCATTAGTACTTGATTTACCTTCCAACCACGGCCTGCATCAAGAAATAGCGTACGGCTAGCTAAGCCTTCTGTGGGCATAAGCAAGACTTGTTGCAGCCACCAAATCTTATTAATTATTTCTTCTAAAGATTCAGTCACAATGCTCGGGACCCTAAACCGAACCCCTAAATAACTTTCGAGAAGAGGAAACCTTTCGAATGCAACGATGTTACCAACCGCTTTAGTTGGCCATATAACCCATTGCCACCAAACATCCAATACAAGAATCCCGTGGCCCTTGAAAAGTGTTCACTGCCCCCTTGGCAGGCTGGGGGTTTTACATCTTTTTTCAGAGTATAAACAGGTCACCGCAACCTCGCCTAGGGAAACATGAGAACAAGATTATCAAATACCCCAAGTGATTTCAATTATTCGAAATGCCTGAGTTTTCTGGGATTTGAACTCAAGAGGGCAGAAAACTATATCTATATTCATCCCTTCTCGCAAACGTTTTTCACGAAATACCAACACTACTACAAGGACAATACTGCTAAAGCACCAATAATCTCCCCTTATCTTTGCATATATATATATATATATCACTCATCAATATATACATATATGCTATCGTCTAACGCAATGGAAACGAACAGACTGTGACAGCTATCCAGACAAACAAAAAGTTACGTCGCCGGTCTATTTGGTAGGTTGTGGATGGCTAATGATAAAATTCGCATTTCGGGTGCTACTATTTTTTTTTGTTTATTTCAATTTTCCATACAGGTTAATACCACTCTGAAAGAACTTCATTTGGCCAAAGTCGATATGCGAGATTTTGGCGCGGAAAGATTAGCTGATGCCATGGAGCGGAACGATACGTTAGAACTTTTAGACATCAGCGGGTAAGTTCAATAAGAGATCGCAATGGAAATAAGTTTCCAATTGTATTCGATATTATCAATCTGCTGGTGAGTAATCGTAACAAGCAAATTAGAATTGTCAAGCTACACACGCAAAGAATGTAAGTCAGGGAGAAATTTGAAAGAAATGCTCACGTAAATGAAACTGAACCGATCTTTTTCCTAAGGCAGAAAAGGTTAAAGATGGATGGGAAGATAGAAGGATGGAGAACTTGTGCAGTTTAGCAATTTTAAAATTTTGTAATCTACCAGCGTTGTTACTAGCATGACAGAAATTAGGGCATCAGACGAAACAATGTTTTGCCTTTCTTACTTGTGTCAATGTGCACCTAAACTCCGGATGAAAGGTGATTTCACTGTAGATGGCCGAACGGGGAAGTGACTAAGGGAGGGAAGGTTTCGAGTGTTCGAAGTTCAGGCGCAAGTGTCCTAATCCCGATCCCTGGTTCGTCTCAGATTGCTTGGGTTCACTAAAGCAAAGCTTGTGTTGGGCTGAAATTCTGGGATAGCTCTTTAATGGGTGAAACAGTGTTGATTCGTTGGCTGAGAATGAAAAAAGACAGTAGCTGGTTGACGCTTGAATAAAAATCCCGAACTTTCTAACGAGAAGTTTCCGTGGTACCAAATAACCCTTTGTGAAGCTAGAGAACACAACGAAGATGCGACAATCCAAACTAACATTTTAGACGTACCATCGATTTACCCACTATCCTTCGCATTGTGATCCATTTGCAACTCGACCTAGTAACACTTTTATTGCCCCACTTAATTCCCAGGCTGGTACTACTCTCAGAATAGAAAATTCTTTTCGCTAGATAGAATCTTAAGCATCTACAGATATAGTATTGACTAGCACGTAAGTGTTGTTTGCAGTCACTGAGTAGCTGTCTATCGGTCACGCGACGAGACAAATGTTAAGAAGTGTACCGAAACGTACTGGTTGCTTTTTCCCAATGTAACCATTACAATCATCATTTGCACGGTGTCAAAACATTCGGCTGTTAACGGATTCCAGGTGTTTTCGTTCATCCTTTTCAACCGATTTTAACAAATCTCAGTTTTTACAATAAGGAATAGAGCAAATGATTACTCACGGCATCTAGACTGTTGTGATTTGCGCAGGCATCGCTACCTTGTGCAGTCGCTGCCGTAACGTCTGCTCTCTTTATCTCTTGTGTCTAAAGGCTCTCGCTTCCAGTTAACTTCTACTCCATCTTTATACTTTCTGTTACTTATCTGGAATACTATAATTCACATATAATTCAAGTTCACACCTACGTTACCGGGGCCATCAGATTTCATTTGTCGAGATAGCGGGTAATCTTGTGTGCATACACTCATTCACCACAAAACCACAGATAATCAATCTCCCAAGTTCTTGTGGTTGCTGAACATGGGTTTAGATTACAAACGTCTTATCATCAATCCAAGTGACATCGTCACTGCGTTACTCATCATCATAAGTGCAAATGACTGAGGTGTCATACAGAAGGAAAACATTTATCTGAGTTATAAGCTGTTCTCATGATTCGATAGGTATCCGATTGTGATGGTAGATAACCCCGCAGTCTCTCGACAGCCCACCACTTCCAAGCCAAACAACAGCGTTGGGCTAAGAGTGTTCTCGCAGCAGGCATGAACTTCGGACAGCAGATGAGTAACTATTTTCATTCACCTGAGCGCACTGGCTCACAGAATGCTCATCAAGATCCCACTGGGATTACTAGCATTCGTGGTTTGGATTAAAGTGTTGATTCTGTGCACCATGTTTTCCATTCTGCCCTCCCCATTTCGTTTTTCTGTCTGAGGCACAGACTTTTCCTCCAACATCTTTAATTTTTCAACTAAAGTATTCATTCCTTCTTCAGCTCCAGTGCTTCTGTCTGCACCCATATCCACCAGCCTGCCGCCTCGTTCCAACTTTAGCGTCTTCATTTTCCTAGTCAAGGCTTCTAATCTTCGTGATTAAAAAATTGGCCCCATTCTTTAATGGTTGTTTTTTGTCTACTGTCACTCCCAAATAACAACGATTCACTGGTTTTTGACCCATTATCTTCAAACAGTGTGTCTCCAACCACCAAATCACCATTCTTATTGATTTATCCCAAGGAATGCCTATAGCACTCGCCGGACACTTTGACTATGAAACTTAAAGCCAAGGGTTTTGAAGTAGTCAACTATCTTCGTAGACCAGTTGACCTCCCTACACGCACCCCCAATCTCATTGGCAAAAGACCCCCATTCTCTTATTCATTTCCCCTTCATTTACTATTACTGAAACGGACAGGCTAAAGTGTGGAGCCCTGGGGGGGCTGCAGTTATTCTGAAATGGGTACAAGATTAATCCGAGATGAGTACTTGAAAAACTAGTCAATCGCCGATGCACTGACTCGTCTCACACGCTCCAGACAGATGGAGAATGGAACGTTCACAGTCTCTTAGTGGCCATCAACAGCTGATTTTTAATCGTTCAAATGTATTTCACTGATATCCGGAATAAGTACAACGAAAGGAATGAGATAGTGATTAGAAATCATATTACAAGTACATTGCAGAGGGTTGGTTAGGGAACAACTAATACCACTTCATTATCGCTTGTCCGAATCTTCTAGGCCTATCGGATCAGTCTCATTTCACTTTCTGTTTTTACGTATTCTTTCCAAATATCCAACCATAGATGAAAATGCTTACGATGCGACCATACTCACTTGGATGGCCTGAGTGACTTTCTGCTCTGTTATCCTAGGGGCAACTGTTTCTCTGTGCTTTATGTTCCTGTGTCTGTTTCTAATTTAATGGAGATTGTTCTGGAAAGTGTCCAGGTTAACGTTCTGCGAACTGTCTTCATGCCCATTCAATGTCAATGACCTCTACCATCCATTCATTTTGTTTTAGTTGGTTTCATCACATTTTTCGTCCCCAACACTGCTATTTTCTGATCAGTCATTTGGTGTGCTTTTCTACTGGAGAGAAAAGTCAGTCTTTCATCTTGACGCAAAGTATATGTACGCTATATACCTCCTCACATCTGACGTTTTTTTCTGCCTGATTGCTGCCGGTAGTTTGTGTCATCATATCCTTGTGGCTTGTCTCACTCAAGCCAGTGGGAGGCCCGACTTGGATTCTGGCGCCCTCTTTAATGCGTCAACCAACAGCAATATCATTTTGCATTTATTCGTATATCCCACTTGTACTCAGCCCCTGGTGTGCTTTAGTTAGAGCGCATCGAGTCGGCTCTGCCGTTAGGGCTGTTTTGAGCAGTCCCAGAGTGCCCAGGACTCTTTTGTGTGTGTGTATGTGTGTGTGTGTGTGTGTGTGTTGGGCTCTGTCACGTAGAACACTGGGTCCTGTGTCATGCAAGTTCTGGTTGTCAACCGGAGGACCGTTATTATTGAATATCATTCGACCTGTACAGGAGGAGACGAATTACCAGTTATTTAATACCACTAAAATTGAAACTACGCCTTTCACAGGATGACTGTCTTCACGTTTCCTCAAATGCAGCCCCACTGCTCCTTCCAGTCGTAGCATCTCTGGTAAACGCACCCATATATTCGTATTCCATTCCGTCTTGAAGGAAAACAACCACGATTGTTTGTTCCTATTTTTAGACGCTTCCGTCAAACTGCCTTCGTCACGGTCCTTTTAAAACCCACTGAAAGCAACACTCGATCGCTTAGTAAATTAAACTACGACCTTTTTTCCCAGAGCAATTCGATTGGTAACCAGTTTGTAAATATCCGGACCAAACGACGTAAGAAGTGTATCGAAAAATCGATGCGCCATGTATTGGTTTTTTTATTGTGAATGATATAATATTAATAACACAGCGTTGTTGGTAAAACTTGCCTTGAGAAAGACTACCCACGGTAGTCGAAACGTTGGCGCATCACATCTACCAACAACGCTGTGTTATTAATATTATATCATTCACAATAATAAACTACGACCTCCTCAGATAAATTTTAGTTCTGCCACGAAATACATAAAATCAGCGCTCATTGTGCATCTTATTTATTGCGTTTCATATTAAATCAATAAGCGATTCAGTTAAATACGTTTGATGTGCATAATTTGATTATTCTTTTGATTTGGAATCAGTTTCGGGATCGCTTTTATTTCAAAAGTTTCATGGCTAGCAAAGATAATAGGCGCATCCCAATTACAAGAACTGGAAAAAAACAGATTTATAACATAACTCTTTTTTCAGGAGAACGTTATTTTGCCCTTTTTTATTCCCTTTTTCTATTGGCCTTACCTGCAATTGTTCTGGTTCCATGATTAATTGTCCGAGCCATATACTCGAAGTCAAAACCACATCCAGTGGTCTGGGGGACCGAAGGTCTGTCACTGGAAGGGCCAAAGATGCAAGCCCCCATCGGTGGGTCATTTCGGTGGCAGAGGGCTGCTCGCCGTCATCTGGCTCGTTAGCACACCTGACCTGGTATGACCTTTATGTGGTTCTGTGCTAGTCCAAATTTCATGGTCATAGTCACCGGTCCCTTCCCCGTCCTCTATGTAGTGGAACTCAGTGTCTATGGGGCATAAATTTTACACTACATTCATGCTTGAAGCAGGTCATAAAAATAAAACCAACCTGTCTTTTAGCACCTGAAGCATTATAGATTTATTTTAATTTAAGATTTTCCCGAAGAGTTTGGTTTCGTTCTATGCATGATGACGGTATGACTTTCAGGGAATTCCGGATCGTAGGTCCGTCACCAGTATTCATGAGACGGTGGTCCTTGCACTGACGAGGCGTAAGCGACTAAAACTTCAAAACGTGGTGAGCTGGTTAGAACAAAGCAGTTCTTCTCTTACCTACCCAAGTTTCCCGAATCTCTGTCCATTCCGTGAAGTCCTGATTTCTCTAAAGATTCACGTCCACTTCTGATAGTCATCAGTTTTCTAAAATTGATTTTGCTGAGTTACCTGAGATACCTTGACGTTTCAGTATCTTCTGTAATATTCTTGTTATGTGCAGACTGTTGCATCATTCTGTTCAGTCTCGAATCCACAGTTTTTTTCTCAGTGTTTCACCCTTTTCATTCTTTTATTATCTAGTCTCCCTTGTTACAGCTGAAAAAACTTAAGTTGCTACCTTGAGGCTTTTCTTTGATAGTTCACCTTTCCCCATCACATTTTCCGATTTGGTTAAAAATGACCATGCCCGGGACATTCCCCCGGCACTTGAAGACCCTTCTCACATCCGTAATGATGATCTCTAGATGCTTTTTCGACTAAAAAATTCAAGGTTTTTAGTGTCATCAATTTGACTGGCATTGAACGTTTGTGATATATCTTTCTGTTGTCACTGTATTACAAGCAGCGACGTTTTTTACTGTTAAAAAGTGAGCTTCATATTTCTGGAAGTCTGACGGTACAATACAATTCACCAACACCATGGTGTTCTCATCATATGCTCATCGGCATCACTGCGTACCCTCGTAGATGATTGATCGATTGACTAATTAATCACTTTGAAAATTCTCAACAAAAGCAAGATAGAATAGCACAATGATGTAGCTGGAGAAGTGATAAATTCAACAAACTAATGCATGTTAAATATAATCTAGTACAACAGCTTTATTTCGGTTAGTTTGGCCTTGCGCTAATGGGTTCAATCTCATCTCTAATCCAAATCTCCGAGATTTCGAAAATTCAATATAGCTACTCATGAGTAAACATATTGGGTATTTGTCCCTCGGCGAGCCTCTGGCTGCTTTTGAGTGCTTGCAGCGCAGACGATATACGCAAACGATAAGTTGGTTCCCGAACTTATCTATCTCAACAAAGTACTATGTTAGGTCCACACTGTGTTTTCATCGATTTTAATCTGATTAATAAGGGAGTTGAGAGTAGAAACTTAGAACACAATTTCGGCTTCAGTTATCTTTACATGAATAAAAAATGTATGTTCATTCCATGGGACACTGATCGATTGCAGCCCTACATCCTCTTCCCCCGCGTGCATTTGTTGCCATTTCCCTGTGGGAGTGGGCACATCGACCGCACTACTACTAAGCACTTTTAATGAGCGCTGCGAAAACAATCAAAATAAAATCGAGCGCGGTTTGTTCGCATCCCGGAAAATTTATGTATAGCATTGCATTTTTCGGGTTTTACAACCATAAGCCTGCATTTCAGCAGTAATAAGATTATAAATGAAACTTCCCTCTTTCCATAAATCACTGATGTCGATGGCAGAAATTAATGGGATGTAAATCAGAGAAGCCTTTTCGGTAGCACCAGGACTCGTACAAGGTTAGGCATATGAAATGTTTGTGTAGATTCACTCTGGAGGGTTTAATACAGAAAATGAATCTAGTTTTCTGGTCTGAATGAGAGCTAGTGAGGTCATGTAGAGGATGGGGAGGGCCATGGAAGATCACTGACATTTATATATAGGACACCTATGTCTCTGGTCAAATCATCAAACGAAGTAGGAGGAATATGGCTAGACAAAATAGGATACCACAGCGAAACAGTTTGCAATTTTTACTAATAAAAATGATTACAGGAGACTAGAAGAGAAAGATGGGTAAGGCGAATTGATAAACAAACGTAGAAATAATAATAAACGCAATACAAAACTACCTAAGCTTTCAGAATTGCGAAGTAAGACTTCATAGTTTGAAAAAGCATTCTATTCGATGGTTAAACTGGCGAAGATTCAAGGACCGGGTGATTCCAAGTAACTTGGCAGACTCGAATTTGAAAAGAAAAACAAAATAGGGTAAAGAAGCCTTCAGTACACTTGAATAGATTAAATAAATGACTACCAACTTCTGAGAAGCTCACGATGTTCTGAAAGACCAAAACCAAGTCGCCTAGTTGATCATTATTTGGTGCGGCTTGTATGTAGGTACATCGTCCGTGTACTTGATCACTGAACCACATGAGCGATTGAGTAAGTCGCTTGGTTAGATGGAGAAATAAAGGGGAAGACGAGCAATTTCTTGAATAACATCAGAAGTATTAGTCAGGAATTTGCGCAGTTTTCTTCCCATTCTCATATTCTCATTCTGGTCGACATCCATGAAAGGTCGGCGAGATGAATCCAAAAAGAGTGAATATCCTGGGCAAAAAAGGCCCTGGGATGAAATTGAAATCTGAATAATAATAATAATAATAATAATAATAATAATAATAATAATAATAAAGCTACATATATCGGAGTTCGCAGAGTCGTTTATTGAACTGCAAATTAGATCCACTGGGTGAATATCGCATCAAGGTTGTTCATCTTAGGTTTTCAAGGGAAATAAAAGTGATCGCTTGGTTACAATGCATTTTAGGAGGAGACCAAGTATGGCAGTCCCAGTAAGATTAAAAAGGCTGTATATAAAGGCAGTGGAAGAGGTGGTACATGTTGTCGCCCTGTGAATGAAGGTCATTGTTTGTCATTCAAAATCCGTAACAGGGCATGCATAGGAGAGATTTAAATCAGGATAGGCATGAATTCAGGTAGAACACCGTCACTATTTTCAGCGATACGTGGGAAAAAGGCTTCTAGCCCAGCTGCAGCTTCAGCCTTGGTGATTTTAAATAGATTAATGGTCTCATCCTTATCTTTAAATTCAGTACTGATACGAACAATGAGTAGATGTTATAGAATAACTGCTTATGTTGGATTGAAATGAATGCAACATTGTGGACATCAGTATCGAATGAACACGGTAACAGTCTTTTCGTCTGGCCTCAAAACTTCTGAAACCCTTTGATAGTTTTTTTATTTCGACTAGTTAGAATCTGGTTAGCAAAGGTGGGATGGACTAAATTGATCTCGTTTTTGATAAGACAGATCCATAACAATTTCAACGTAGCTGACCTTGCACGTTTGTTCCTGTTTTGGTGAAGTCGTTCCTCACAAAAATATTTTACCCTCTTATTATGCCTAAGAAATTTTCAACGAGGTGGGATAAACCGAAATTTTCTGCTAAATCAAGGGAAAAAGTAAAACGAAGATGCAAAATGAAGAAGCAGATAAAAACCAAGAAATTACCTCACGTGAAACTGTGAAAAGCGATGCATTTGCACAGGATAAGCTGCCCAGGCGAAACTCTGTCTGATCTCGTAATCTCATTTGAGCTGACTGGACCTCGCATGGACGATGAGTCTACCTAAAAATCAAAGGGTGATTCGTCGGAAACTGGTCTTTTTACCAGATATATGCGGAAGCATAATCCTGGCCCCAGGAAATCAACCTACTTTTACTGAGCGAAAGGTTTACGAGAAATACGAGGGTACAATGTCAGTCTCCAAGCAATGAAGCTGTTAGAAATAGCAACGATAAAGTTGGCACGCATGCTACAAGACAATGAGTATCAATGAAACTGCCACCCGACGTTGTTATGCAACTGTGTATTCACGATTAACTGGAGATGATTTTTTCCCCACTTTTACTCGGCGAGTCCTGAGGGACTGAAAGAGAAATGTTTCATTTTATTATGAACACTACCAAGGTTGAATTTGCCATTTTATTTGGCAAAATGAGGGCATTTGACTAAGCCAAACAGTGTTTTGTGCCATGGGCCAAAATTTCGTCTATCTGTTCTCATAAGGAAACTATCTATTTACTGTTTAGAAACCGAGTGGCTCGCGATGGAGCCTTGGCTTTGTCTCGCGTAATTTCCGCAGACTGTTCACTCGTGATTTTGGATTTGGCTTTCAACAGGATCCAGTGTGCCGGTGCACAGTCTATTGCAACGGCGCTGTTGACTAATACCCGCCTGAAAGTGTAAGTGACAGCCCCCTAATAATTCTCAATTTCATCATACAATATGCTATTGAATGTCATTTTCAAATGTGTTGTCTGAAAATGATTGTGGGAGAGATCAATTCATTCAGCTTTTTTCTATTGGGCTCTTTATTTTTGTCTTTTGTCCTTCGACCTAATGAATAGTGCGTGCACTTCCACTCTTTCGATTAAACAGTGGTACAGCGTGTTCTAGTTGGCTCAGTTTTGACAACTAATCCTGCACTTAGTTGCTCTGGTTTTCGTTGTTCTCCTGGAGCATCGAATAATACTGGAGGGTCATGAATGAGAAAAACCATTTCGAAGCAGAAACATTTTGATTGCATGGACGCCACTGATTACTGAATTCAGTCACTTTGCTTAAGGTTCACCAACCATCCTATTGACAGACCTCGTGGATCCAAACCCATATATCTAACTCGACCTACTTGGGACCGTCCGCCTGTCAGGGTTTTCTTGCTTATGCACGAGCAAGAGGATGGATTGTCCACAGCGCAGTGCCCTTCGACAAAACCTGGCAGTTACAGCTGGTCCACTTTTGTAATCTATTATGTTCCGACCACGGTTAACAACGCACCGTTTTAGCAGTTAGGAGAAAGATAAATGAAAGCAATGAGCAGCCTTTTTGCCTTGTACATAATGTCAACATTTGGTACAGCTTGTCCCCAGTGGTTTTTAATACTTGTTTTTCAGCTGAAATATGGTTTTTGATATCTTGTGGCCATTGGACTTGGCGCCCAGGTTGCAGACATTTCATCGCTAGCTGGGACGACATCTCCATCGTGTTAATAATGGTCTATGCTCGACTGCATTTATAGTAATTCTTCCACTTCGTTTGATCTTCACTTCTGGGCCAGTGCTCCTGTCAAGGGAGATCCGAAGCGTCGTGATCCATAAGAAATAAGCCTGAAAGAGAAACTGGTTTCGGAACTCATTAAGTGCAAGCAACAGCATACATTATTTACACACTCGGAATCAATATATGCAACCAGCTATTCCACTGTGCTAAACTCGTTTACCAAACCAAGATCGATTTGCCTGAACTATAGCAAGTAACAGAACAGCAACCGATAACATATAGAAGCATTGACCATTGCACCGCTAAATCAGTATGGCCGTCTACATGCTACACTTCACAATAGTGCTGAGGTAACATCTGGTAGAGGGACTACTGCAATCACAGATTGTTGATGTCACCTTATTTGCTAATGAAACCTTTACTATCTATCGGCTAGTCCACCAAGACCTCAAACGTAATCGGTTCCAGTGATGCGCCTGTGGATCAAAATACTTTTAAAAAGCAGAAACCAAAAATGAAAGGAGTTGATACTGGTCACTAGTTTTGTCGGCTACAAGCCAGATGATAACAAACATTCGCAGTTGATTATCTGATCAAACATTGCGATTTCTCTATCACATTACTTAACGCCTTTCATCTCTATACTAGTGTGGACTAAACCATACTCTGAAAAATAAGGAAAATGCAAATGTCCTCTTCTCGTTTTGCAGGCTTGCTGTTCAGTACTGTGAGCTGAAAGGTCCTGGACTGTGTTCTTTGGCCGAAGCTTTGACAACCAATTCGACTTTACAGAACATATACATTTGGGGCAATGAGCACGACGAGTCTACGTGCATTGTAAGTTGTGTTGTGTTGTGACTATATATATATATATATGACCGTCAAATTGAGATTGCATGTTTATATGGTATGACGTCTTGCGCCCCTCCATAGCCCGACGAACTATACAGGATGGCCTACCTGAAGAATTACTCTCCTAAGCATCCGGGTGGGGGCTGGTTTGAGCTGGCAACTGAGTCGGGAAAAATGAGTAGAAGAATAATCGACCCAACCAGATGAGCTTTCATTCAACCACTCCTTATTGTCTTTCGGACAAGCTCTTGATATAACCAAAGGCTACGGCTGAGAACACCAATAGATCTTCTACTTAGCGAATGGATTCTTTGGTGGTACCTATTCATCATTTCAATGAATTGCAAAATTAATCAAATCGTCTCGCAAGATAATCAGGATAATCGGAGTTCACTGCATCAAACAAAGTGGAAAGGGATCAGTATACTTCTTCCCACTGATCCCGTGCTGGGTCAATGCCCCACTACTCTGTGTCTGACTTTGCCATTT
This sequence comes from Fasciolopsis buskii, assembly GCA_008360955.1. Taxonomy (NCBI): domain Eukaryota; kingdom Metazoa; phylum Platyhelminthes; class Trematoda; order Plagiorchiida; family Fasciolidae; genus Fasciolopsis; species Fasciolopsis buskii. Next base: position 128,136 of record LUCM01010142.1, on the reverse strand, counting down.
AAGGTCTTTACTAGGCAAGTATTCAATGCTTGAAGATAAAACAAAATGGAGGAGTTGGCACTACCTGAGGGAGCGATTAAAAAAATGCGAAATTACTGAATGGGGGAATAGGATCGAAGTTTCTACCATATTAGTCGGAATTTACAACTGAAAATGTCAGCACGTGGTACCTAACAGACGGCAAGTGAATGATGAGCAAAAGAACACAAATCTGCTTTGGGATTAAAAGAGGAGTGGATGATTTGGTTGAGAAAATGAAGCTGTCTGATATTTGATTCGTTGGAAATTTGAGTTTTGGTCAAAAATAGAGTTAGAGAAGATTGGAGAGTGGAATCAGTGTTGTAGTTCATTTCGCAAACATGGGGCAAAGGAGGTTGTGATTTTATTGAGTGGGCAGTGACAGTGTATAACCAAGTGTCCGCATGATTATACAGTGTCAGGGTCAGTTTCAGAGAAAACCGGCGACCTGATCGGGCGAAATAGTCAGCTGGGCGGCAGCAGAGCCGTCCGTCACCAAACACGGTATTTACTGGGGACTTCTGTGTACCAACCCAGAAGGCTTCATAACACAACTGACTTACCGCATTTTTAATATTCGTTGATGTATGAAAAAGGTTTTGCCTCCAGTTTAGAAGTGCTCAGCACAGTTTGGCGACCACTAAATGTGCATTGAACGATTTTGGTTTTGGCTTCTATCTAACAAGGCCGGCTGTACAGAAGTCGTGCGGACGAAGAAAAGGGGCTAAACAAACAAATGTAATCCATCTTGTGTTAATTTCATTTGGTAATTTACTGATATCCTACTTGTTTCTAAATGCAGAAAATATCCTAACTTAATCACTGTGAACGATTTCATTCTGTTCTGACGATCCGAACGATAAGCACGTATCTACTGATGGGTTCTGCTGAATATCATGTACGCGGAATGCATGGCACTTTACTATTCTAGCTACTCGTCAATTAACGGACTTGAGCCTTTTCGAACCGGTGATCGACCATCGCATATACACTAACTGATGTTTGATCATCTTCAACTTTCACTCCCGCCCATTCTGACCACCAGTTAATCTACGACGATCCTCTCATAAAATACCGATCTGTGTTCTGACTGGCGGTGGACCATTCTCAGCATTGTTAGTCATCTTACAGTTGTTTCACGTTTGTTTCAAATTGGTTTTCTGTCATTTTTTGTTATATGAACTTACGTCGATTTGCACCTACGAACCATTATCAGTTCCGTACTGTACCATTTCGGCCAGTGAAATTTTTGATTCTAAGACTGCTTGTGGACGCTACATATATTCCAATTCCGAATCAGATATTAGGTTGAGATTCCGGCATCCATTCCTCTCAATCTTGAACTTATGAAAATCAGGTGCCATGTAAAAAATACTACGTTAGACAATTTTCGGATTGCAAGTGTGCTGTTGGCTACGAGAATGAGCCATATCTCCTGATATCTCTGGCCATCCATGGAAGGATCTCGTCGATTCCAACCTAGCGGCCCAACTAGCTTTACCGCTTCATGGACCGGTCAGCCCTGCCTGTGTGCCAATTAATACGTGCTTCGGAAAACACCGATTGCTGAGGAATTCGATCCGTTGTCCTGTTTAGTAAATGTCCAGATCAACCTAACCTATTCGAATTCACTCCAATTCGTTACTGCAAAGTTCCTTGACCCGATATCATACGTTTGATTTGGATGTTTTCAACCGAGTTTCAACACCATATTGCAACGATACTAGGAAGATAAAGATGCTCAAAAGCAGTCCACGGATGCCTTTTTGAGTTACAGAAGAGGATATATCTTCCTACTAGAGCGCAAACCTGACCTCTGATCAATTACTGAAGTTTATATCACTTTGATAAAAGCCAGTCAGAAATTCCTTATACGCAAAGACCTTTCTCCCGATGTACAGCTACCTGGCCGGACGTTACTGCTTAACCAAAAAATCCAAGCAAATTCAGCTGCCTTCCGCTGCAATAAAGGGTCACCCTGAATGAGCAAGGCTAGAGGAAAAACAATCTTTTAAAATGCAACACAAGTTTGGACTTCTCCGGCTGTCAAGCTTGGCAGAAGCTGAGTTTACATTCCTCGATCCTAACGTTACACACTGTCTATAAACTCGGTATGATGAATTAAGAAAGCATGAATTCAATACATTTTTGGCCTGAAGAACATTCCAGCCTGAGATAACGTATTTTTACCCCTTTACTGTACCCACTCTTGGTCGATCGAATGACCCAGTTCCGATTTTTCGTTATGCATCATGCATGCGTGCATCTGAAGGGGCATATCCCACAGCCACGAGGACCCACTACCAGGGGGACTGCGAACCGGCCGCTGTGAACCTGAAGCTTGGATTGTCGAAGAATCACGCTTAATCTCACTAGGCCAGGTGTGGTAACCACCCGGGCAACAGCGAATTAGCGTATGCCACTGAAGTAACCAGCCGGCCGGGGTTTGAACCTCTGACCGTCTTGGTGACAAAGTAGGAATCCATCTGACCACCACCTATCCCGGGGGCCCTCATCTGAATCTGAACGCACCCAAATCAACGGTGGGGTCAATCGCTTTACATAGCCTGTCGTCGATGATTCTCAATGGTGCTTTATAGCTGATGAGATTAGTAACTGTTTGTCCACTGAAATCACTCACTGTTTCCAACCGATGCTTACAGTGACAAAAATCTGAACCCCCAGAGAATCTCACGATCAGACGGGATTTTGTAAAGCTTACCCAACATCACCAACCAGTTTAGTATCAAAACAAACTGGATGCATCATGCTGCATTGTTCTCAGTCCACCAGAAATCCAATCACTAGGCGCCGATTAGCGTATAGACCCAAGCACTTTACGTTTATTTTATGGTGGTCCATTGTCCACCGAATTGCTTAGTCCCTGAGTTATTCCTGCAGTCCTTAGAACAGCCTTCGGCAGTCTGCCACATTCCTTTCTAAAACCACAAAGGTATTTTAGCATTACTGTATTCCCAAATTACTCGCCGATTCTTCTTCTTCCAGTATAGTGTACCTCATACTATGTATATATATATATATATATACCTTGCTATGACAGTATCAATATGCTGCTAAACCAGGCGAATAACCAACTGAAATTTATTCAGTAAATGTGATTCAGTTCCCAAGGATTAAAGGTCACTTCATGAATGTAGTCGATACTGCCTTCGATGAATCTTTTTAAGATCCACATTCGTCTTTTAAATAACCCAGTATCTCTGGGCCCTCCGTCCTGCCAAATTAACAAAAAAGAATGATTATGGTTGCATAACAACTAACGGTTCGTTGTCCCACTTAACTGGTCAATCCATTTCGGGAACTTTAGTTTACGAAATGTTGTTCCCGATCTGCTTGTGTCTTCGATTTCATCCAAAGGGTCTTTTGGAAACGCCATTTTGCCGCTTACTGCAAATATTCATAAAAGAATCAGACCAAGTCAATAATATCTCGTTTGTTTCTGATAAGTTTATTTCCAGTGAAAATAACATTATCTGTTTTAGCAACTTTGATAAATTTTGTTCTTTGACAGAAGACCTTTCAGAATAAAACTCGTGCCACTTACTGACTGGCGGTATAATTGGAAGATAAACGGGGTACGCCAAGCGAGAGGGAGCGGTCTGAGACTGGATTAAACTGAAGTCTTTTTATCCTCTCACCCCAGAACAAGCCTACACATAAGCTGAATTCAATCGCTTGCAGAACACAAACTTGAGAAAGAAATCCACGGCTGAGTGAGGTTTGCATCATAGCACGAAAACTCAAAGATGTTCCATTGAATCTAGAAAACCTGGACGATTTAAGACATGGTTGGGCCGCAAATAGGATGTCGTCAATCTTCATTCGGCCAGACGAATGAGCTAGGCTAAACTACGCTCATCACAGCCATTTGCGGACTGATAAATGGAAGCTCACGAAAAAATTGCGATGCAGACGGACTAGGCAAAATGGGTTGAGAGCACCCAAAGTCACGGTGGTGGCAAAACCGTTAAGCCAAATGCAGTGCAAGTAATGTCCATCTACTCCATGCCTCTGATGGGATTCGAATTAGTCATCTCATTTTCAGGAATCTTCGCTATGAACATAAAGCTGAATAGCAAAGCTGAGATGGTCTTGTTGAACGCGTTTGGTTTCAGTATGATGAATTCGACAGTTTACATCCCTTGAGAAAAAGTGATCTGCCCCACCATTGCGTGGAAGCTGAGGATCAAACTAGTGTATGCGGATTCCGTTCATCCTATGTGCTGTTCAGTAATTCGAAAACTGGTGACAACTGAAGAAATCGGAGTTGGTTTATAGAATTTTGTTCACATAAGCTCTCAGGTTTCTACTAGGATGTTGGTAGAGAAGCTTTATATAACTACTTCTACAAAAAGGGTTTTGCATTGCCATAGATATCATTTTGGAGTCTGCGTTCTGCAAGCAAGCGAAGTCAACTTCTATGTATGTTTATGCTGGGATAAGTAATAAAGAAATTCCGTTTTGCTCCAGTTTCATCCGTCTTGGTTATCTTAGCACACCCTACAGTACCATGGTAAATTGATAGTGGACAACCGATGCTTTTATTTATTCATCTGCCAAGTCATATCAACGAATTTCTGTTCGTGCCATTCTCCTTCAGGCCTATTCGAATCTTCTTCGCTCTGGTCGACTAGCTGAAGACTGCACGGACGTTAGACCGTACGCGGTTGATAATCGTACCTATTTGGCTTTGTTGGATAATGATTGCACCTATCGTATGTACCGATTCTCCGTGCCATGGTGGAACGGTTTTGCACCTTCCGATCGTTCTGTGGCGTTGTTCTGATGCCATACACTCGGCATTGAGACAGTTTGGGATTCCCGTCCTATTTCCATCACAAGGACAGACGGGCCTGTTGTTTGCTAACTCAACCCTCAGACATATTTCAGCTCAGATGATTGTCTATTTCCTGCTTCCCAGCCAGATTTACAGTTGCAGTCCACCTGCTGAAGTACTATTTCTCAGTAAACTGATAAAATAAACCAAGGCTATTCAATGGCTATTGTGTTTCTTTCTTTCGTATCAGAATGGATGGTAGTGGATCATGTTCAAATAAAAGCGAACTCTAAACGAATTGAGGTTTGAATCTCACCTTCCTTCCCCACCTCTCATATTCAGAAATAAATTTTTGTTTGTGCAATTCGTCAGGGATTAGTTGTAAATGGAATTTCTCACTTTCACGGGCAGTCGCTTTTTCATTGTCCCACGCATACGTACATGGTTATCAAAGTATCGCCAAATATCGTGAATCCATTCACGGATAGCTCTTGCTATATCTGTCAAGAGACTGCAATAGGGCCAGTCAAACACACATCACTTTGGTTTTCAGAGTAAACTTGTCTGAGCGCAATGCAAAGAAACCCTAATTGGGCATGAAAATTTCAAAAACTGGTTGGAAACGTCCCAGGACTTATGGTAGTTTATATTTGCAAATAATAGTTAGCTTGCTTGTTTGACAGGATGACTTACTTTATTCATTATTCTAATCAGGATTACGCCTTTATTCATAGGCCGAAATTACTTATTTATCAACTGAGATACTTTATACCAGTTGGGACACAGTAATCACTGTTGATCATAAGCTAAAGAATTCGTATTTAGAAGTGACTTTAATTTTTATCCTAGACGACCTTGCTTCACAGTCATTGAAACCCGTTGATGTAATCGCTGATGTTACTATCCCAAAAGATGATCAGTGGGCTAGAAGCAATGAAATCTCGTGATACCAAAATGTAGGAAATAACCAACTGACCTTTCGATTTCGAACTCTTTCAGCATCTTAAACTAGGCAAGATCAGCATTTACATTATACTAGACTAATGAACTATGCCAACTGCATGCCTTTTGAACAAAAAATCACTTGCATTCAAAAGAGGCCACATAAATATTTTTATTTCTGTCGGAAATTTGAAATAGAATTTCCTCTCTTAAGAATGGAGGTAGATTATCATCAGTATTTCATGCACCCTTTTCCCGGTAGTGAAATATTTACGTTTTTCATGGGATTCTAATCTCTGAAAACCAACACATTTCCAAATCCATTGATATTTACATGCTCAACCTGTCGGCGAATATTACGCAGTAAGTCAAGCAATGCAATTATAATGTACAATAGTGAAAGATGCTGTACGCTTCAGTTCGCGACTCGGTCATTTTGTTATAGAATGCATGACAAGTTGTGCCCCTATAAGGGCTAGCAGGCAATTTTGGCAGAAAATTCTTCGAAAAATTATCTCACTTTCTCATGTCTGCCTTATTTTTCACTCTAGGGCAATAGAAACTTTGGACAGGGAAAAATTATTGTGGCAGTGGTGACACTTCTACTTATATTAAAAATGTAGATAATAGAAGAATGCGCTGATTGTCAAGAAATCGTCTCTGTGTTGGACTCTCAGAATTTTGTGGCCGTATCACTTTGAGTAGATTGGTTCTTTTTCAGCTTGTCGTAAGTTAGGTGAGACACGCTCAGCTCTAGATTATATTTCTTGCAAAAATAAATCACAATCTGAATCTTGGGGTTATCTAACTTACGTCTAATGACATAATAATTCAATGAGTTATCTAAGCCATTGATACTGACGTCGTAATTCTAAAACCTTTTGGCGTAGGAAATGAAAATAACTTCATACTCGGCTCGATAACAGCTACATGAAAGTAACCAAAAAAATTACTGAAAGGCATTATCTAACCCATTGATGAACGGCATTTATTGATCTTGTCTCCAGCAGTATGCAAATCAATTCGTGAATAAAGCTCACTTTGTTCTGCCCGGCGGGGTCGCAATGCGTCATGATTAAGGCACACGGATTGGGGCTAAAATAGGATATCCACTGAATTTCTACGATATCTGCCCGCCAGGTAACGTCAAAGCTTACGGCTTATTACCGAAAAGCGTTGTCATTTCCCGCTGAGCAACAGGAATACGAACTGTTACATATTGGAGCGTAAAATCTCCCCATGGCGCTTTTTGCAAAAGTTTGAATAAGACATATACGTATACATGTATATGTGTGTGTCCATTTTCAGACCGCCCCAACATCCCCGAGAGAATTTCCCTACTGCTAGGGCTCACCACTGTTTTCAGGTGGACTATTTGTGTTGCACACGGGTCGGCAGTGAACGAACACTAACTTTTCCAAGCCCATCAACCAGGTCGGTATTGCTACCTTTCTGCTCGGGACGGCTGCCAAATCAGCCACATCGTTTTAGACTGGTTGTATCAGTCGGTCCACTGATCACTGCTGTCGGTCTGAATTTGACTGTTCTTTTTCTCTTGACCTGACGATATAACAAACAATGCATTGACAATATTGTCCATGTAGTGTACGGTATAAGTAAGACAAATGTAAAACTCAGTATCACACCAGAACCCTTAACTGAGAACTGCGGCAGTGTGTTCAGTTCGACGCATTGAGTCACTTCTGTGAAGTACTTTATCGTTTCCCACTATTTTGGCACTATCTCAAAATTATTCGGAATCATTTTAGAACTATTAGAAATTGATATTCCACTGACCGATTGAGATCTCGTTTGTGTAGGCATGAAATGTAATCTGTCATGTATTTATTTACACGTTGCTTTACTATCTGCCAGCAGGTGTGTCCCTGAGAAGTCATATGAAACAGGCATTTTCTTACTGAATTCCCAAAATGCTTGGCATAAATCCGAATATTTTTGAGATTACTCCGAAAAAACTTTGAAAACGTTATAGACAATAAACAATGTGACCTTTTCCGGACCCCAAAATGCTTTGTTTACCTAAATGCTGAAACTGATGAACGAAATCCGTAAACGATGAGTGGTCAATATCATAACTAATTCATCTGGCTTTTACAGGTATACAAAAGGCAGTAGCTATGACCTACGTGTGCTTATAAGGTAAGATAATATGTGAAGTACCTGTTTGGTTTGGGCGAGTACTGCAAAAGATCATAGGGGAACAGTCTCGCAGTTCACATCTTTTAGGCTAAGGTCTTTTAGGACTGCAGTGTTTTAAAATTGTACGCTCATCAAATGGAAAATCTTAAGTTTTGCACCCGAAATTCTACGCTGGGTGTTAGAGATGGCAACGAATTGGTTCGTGTTGTGGACTCCTGCATATAAGGGTGAAATTTCCATTTCATGCATTTTGCGGTCGCTTTTCTTTGTGAATTTCGAAATGTGAAAGAATACCCGAAGTATCGACCCTTTAACGATCCGGGTTTGCAGTGTTTTCATGCTACTTAAACTTTCGGGTAGTCGCGATCGCTGATCGCCTGATCGTTCGGTTCTCAGCGAAAATGCAACCCGAGAAAACCCGAAGGCTGACAGATTGAGTCGGATGAAGGCATGTCATCGGCTGACTGGTTTGATGAGCTTGTGTAGAAAGCAAGCAGTGTTATCAGCCATTGGTGCACCTGAAAAGCGACCTCTGATGAGACCATTGGATCATGGATACGTAAGCTATGGTTACAGTGAAGCATGCAAACAAGGACGCATCATTGATTGATGTTACGAAAGCATTTGTTCGTGGGATGACTGGATGATAACTGACATCCTGCTCGAAGTGCACTTTCAAGCAGATGTTCAATCTGAGGTTGAGGTTTTCACCTCAAGCATGAGATCTGCATTGTGCTTGCAGCTGACTGGATAAAGGCGTTTTAGAATTCAGGCAAAAGAAAACTCAATGATATCCTAAAATCAATGAGTGTACTGATCAGTCAGTGCCAAGTGAAGAATAGACAGGTGTTCGGCTGTTTGAATAACGGATGTAACTGCTACTGAATGCGTGAGCATTAGCCTGATAATTGAAAAGTTTCATCTCTTGCTGCCATTGTGAATTTTGAAGTATTCATCTAAGCACGTTATGCAATTAAATACAGATAAGTGTAAAAGACAGAAAATCGTTTTCCTTTTCTAAATTTTGCAGACCCCTGTAATTTCCAGTCCAATACAAAAGATGGCTTTGCAGAATTTTCTTTTCACAACGTGTATTTCGTCCTTTGACGCTGGAGTGACACTTGATGACTGGAATTAAAGCAACCGATAAACCCGAAAATGTTAGCCGATGTATGATTGGGAAGTATGGCTGCTTTGAATAAGACTGCATATTACTAATGAAAGTGGTTTTCTCGTTTACCCATTTGTAAATCTGCCGGCAACTTTTAACAAGGGTCGTCAGTCTCCACTTGTATAGACCCCAAGGTCTCGCGAGCATAAATGCAAGCGTTCAATTATGAATTATCAGTTTGTCAAAAAAGTTCTTCAGGCGAAGGAATGTATTCCCTAGAACTTCCATTGTGACTGCATAGGATTTCACCTTCCATAGTCATTTAGTATTGACTTGAGTAAAGCAAATGGATCACAGATAGTCGTTCCGGGAGATAGTGCACACGGACGTAGCCCGTATGTATTCCTGGTAGCGCCTGTCTATGACCTCGGTGCTATTTCACCACACTTATTTCGTCTTAGCTTCTATCAGGCAGACAAACTGCTGTGGTTTGTCATCCCACAAAAAAGAACCCGGAAACCCATCTCAAGTGACGGCTTTTGTTTGACAACGGTATTGCAAAGCGTCATCTTAAAATTTCATTTCCTCGTTTTCTTACATTCATGCATTCATCTCATGTTTTTATGTAGATTACGTGGGCATAAAACTTTATTTGTATTTTGGTGACAGCATTTTTGTTATCTTGCTGCCTTGGAAAACCAGTTCATCAGTCGTCATTTGGAGATCTTTTAGACTTGCTGATTGAAAATAACAGTCCTACATATTGTTACTGTTATTATTATTATTACTATTATTATTATCAGTCGAGTTTTGATGAAACCACAGTTTGCTTCACAACAAAAGAACCGGGTAATTATAAAGGTTAATAAATCTTAAACTTGCTTGCATCACTAAGACGACAGGCGACCTTGGATGGGCAGGTCAAGGTCATCAAATGACAGATTCGCTGAAACAACTCTGCTTTTAATTATCCACGAAATACGATGCTTAGCGACGGAAACTTTTTGACTGTGAGAACAAAGATTGAGAATTTGACTGCAATGTTATCAAATGTAAGTTTGACCAATATTTCTCAAACATTTCCTCACACTTTCGTAACCTTGTAGAGTTTAAGAGAATTGGAGTCCGGCAATCTCGGTCGTTCAAGTTCCAAGCTCACCTCGGATCAGTTGTCTCTACTAACAGTTACACATTCACAGTGAGTTATAACGTTCTGATCGTTTCTCCAACCAAAGCCCAAGATTAAAAGAACTCAGAGGAGAAGTTATGCTTTGGGAACAGAAGATGAACACCACTCTTATGGAATCGCAACTGGAACGAATTCGCAAGTTGAGTGAGGCAAATGTGACCAAGCTACAGAACACGATCAGAGAGCTATGTATCAGAGAAACTAAGGTGAAGTCAAAGACTTAAATTGAATTTATTTAATTAATTTGCTGCATGCTTGCTTCAGCTTCGCAAGGTGAGAACACTTCGTGCACTTGGCCATTGGGAACGGTTGTTCGTTCGACTTCAAGATACGGTGGGCCACGGGAGACATTGGAAACTATTTGTGGGTCGATTCAAAAATCGGATGAAAAATGAGTAGGTTTGTACAATTTTTATGGGTGGCTTTTTTGATTCCAATCGCATCATTCTAGTACAGGACTTATTAGTAGACCTGTAAACCAGAAGTTTTGGAGACTAAGTGAAAAGGGTTTTTCGGTATTCGCCTCTGCAAATTCAAGCGCCGCTGTTTTCCGCAAGTAGTTTAATTCCCGTGGTTAGTCTTCGCTGCGAAGGATTAAGCGCGTGATCGTCACTGAGTGAGAATTGATCCGGTTGATACACCCACATGAAGGCCATGGCTATCCGATATTTGCCGGGCCGTCACATCTAGACATACGCTTTTGAGAACAACGCAACGTGGCGAACAAGCTCGTTTTCAGTTATTGTCGGTTTGCAGTCACATCAGTTCTCAACTCTAAGAATGCCTCTGTATGTATGTGTAATTGATCAATTTGTCACACGATCAGGTTGTAGACCACTTGTCGGATAATGACAAGTGGGCCAGGGAAGTTTAAGAGTCTGGACAAATTGTTTCTGAGCCCATAGAG